>KV020454.1:0-10547 GCA_001598015.1 Dorcoceras hygrometricum | reverse complement strand
AACTGCTGGTTGTGGGATCGGATCTGTACACGCAGTTGTAAGATCAAATCTTCTAGTAGTGGATCCTTCCGAGGTGAAAGAAGGGGAGATGTATGATATTGATATCCGAACTTCCATAAACAAACCTGCTGAGTATCGTGTTCTTTAAGCTTTCAGTATTGCATATGTTACTTAGCATTTTAGCACGCATACACGTTTACAGTTCAGCAGTTGCTTATAGTTGAGCATACGCATAGCGCATTCAGCACGCACGCATAAATCAGCACTTGCTTATATTTAGCATCGCACAAGCATATTTCAGCAGCACACAAGCACAAGTCTCGAACAGATTTATGTTGTACATAAATCTGTTTGAGTTGTTTTAAAATATAGGATTCAGTTCTGGTATTTTCCGCATGATTTTTAAATCATACCAGATCTGTCTCCGGTGCTCTGGTGAGTCTTTAGTTGTTCAAGAACATTGAGCTATTGCAGCTCGTTTATAGCAGCGCAAAATTTTTACTGTTTGTCAAATCAGCGCTGGCTATCTTTTTTATCCTATTTCCGGGACCATCAAGTGGTATCAGAGCAGGTTTGTTCTTGAACGAGCACTAATTTTAAAAAACACAGGTGCTATGTTTTAAATGTTTTAAATATTTTGAGAAACTTATTTTATGAAGGCCAGATCTGTTTTAATGTAGAACCGGTTTTTCGCTTGATGAACTTTCGGGATGCGCGAGTCTCGGGCAGATGCCAAGCTTCTATTTTCGTTGTGCTGTAAGATCACTTGGAGCGAGGCTCAGTAACAAGCACATGGGGCGAGATAGAAGAAGGAAAAATCTGAGCTGTTCTCTGTACTGGTTCTTCATAAAGGGAGAGTGGCGTCACTGTCTTTTATAATTTTGAGATATGCATCAGTTTCGCTTTTGAAAATCATATACTGTTGCATATGGTGCTTCCCAAAGCTGTTTTCGTTTTTCAAAGTTTAAAACTCCTGCTGTTACATTGTTTTTGTTGTAACAGTGTAGGGAGAGTTCTTTGTTTTTTAAATCGGGAAGTCCAGCAGTTCACTCTCTTTTTGATTCCCACAAAAAGGGAGAGAATTGTTAGAACATGCATCGTTGATTTGAGGTTTTGTGTAAATCAAAAAGGGAGAGATTGTTGGATCTGTTTTGACAGATCCTGATTAAGTTTTGAATTACACAAAACCTTTTATTGTGTTTCTAACAATTCCATTTAAGCGTACAGGTTTTAGAAACGAAGAAGACGATCAGCAGCAGCTATATTTGTCCAGCCGTTGGTTCGCTATATAAACAATCAGCAGTTGGTTTGGTGTTCATAAGAATCGGCAGTTGAATTAGCAATGGAGACGTCCAGAGTTATATCAGCTGTTCGTAATCAGGCGGAGGCCAAGAAATCAGCTGGAGCATGATGAACCAGCTGAAACGATGTCAACCAGCTGCAAGTGCTAAAGAGCGAAGTGAACCAGCTGGAACAAGAATTGAGAAGCTTGCTGGAGAAATCGATCGAAGGAGAAGATGCGCAAGTTACTGTTGACGAATCTGTTAGCAGTAGCGATTATAAGTACTGTTGATGAATCTATTAACAGTCGCTATTCAAGAAGAAGAAGAATCGCAAGCTGGA
The DNA here is from genome assembly GCA_001598015.1 of Dorcoceras hygrometricum. Lineage (NCBI taxonomy): Eukaryota > Viridiplantae > Streptophyta > Magnoliopsida > Lamiales > Gesneriaceae > Dorcoceras > Dorcoceras hygrometricum. Next base: position 8,924 of record KV020454.1, on the reverse strand, counting down.
GCTGGAGCGATGAAGAAATCAGCTGGAAGCGTAGATGACATCAGCAGTGACGTCATCATTCAGCAGGAAGCTACAGTGATCAGCAGTAAGATTCAGCAGATGAGAAGAGATGCGCTAGATATGGAATGAGCTGTGATGACATCAGCCTTGATGTCATCACAATCAGCAGTTGGCTATCAGCAGATGAAGCGAAGCGCGAGAGATGAAGCGACGTCGTGCTGGGAATCAGCAGATGGATTAGCATTGATGATGTCATCGGTGACATCATCATATTCAGCAGATGGTTTGAGAGACCAGTCGCAAGAATCAGCAGGTAGCTTGCATCCAGACGCAAGAGGAAGCGACGTCGTAGAGGAGGCAATCCAGTCGCAAGCTACAGTGCATTCAGCAGATGCTATTTGGAGATAGCGATAGCAAAACGATGTCGTTTACATAAGTTGATACGACAGCGTTTTGCTCTTGCGCTAAAGATTCAGCAGGAAGACTTTGCGTTGATTATTTCAGCAGTCAAAGCTACAGTGGATCCAGTCGCAACGCAAAGATTTCCAGACGCAGTGTTTTGAGCAACCAGACGCAAGAAGATAAATCTATTGTTGTTGAAGAAGATTCAGGCGAAGCAATTGATTAACCAGACGCAAGCAACAGCAGCATCCAGTCGAAGAGCTTATATGAATCAGCTGTTGCTATATATTCAGTCGCGAGATACAGTGTCCAGTCGCAGGAAATCCAGGCGCAAAGAATCGTTGAAGTAGCAAAGCGCAGCAGTTGAAAGAATGAATCAGTAGCGAAGCAGTTGACAACTTACGAAGAATTATCAAAGCTGGATGTCAACTGCTGAGCTCAATTCAAATGACGAAAACGACAAGAAGCCTGCAAAAGAAAAGGACACAAGTACTGTTCTCCTGTCGGTACTTTACAGAGGAGCGTTGCACTGAAATGGAATGAAGACAAAATAGCCATATGAAGCACTGAACAGTTTTGGAAGCTATCCAACGGGAAGAAATTCTACAGAGGCTATATATTCGAGGCAACGCCAATTGAAGTAGTGAGTTCGTTCGGGTGTTCGGTTGGTGCAACTACATACTGTGGCAAAAATATATTGAATATACGGTGCACCAACAAGAGGAAAAATGAAGAGATAGACAAAGCAATCGATCGCCATTAGAGAAGAGCTTTTCACGAGAGTTGATTGCTGAGTCTAGATGAGCTTGTTAGAGCATGTCCCTCGTGTGTGAGAAAAACAGAGAGATGAGAGCTTAAATGTATCAATCTTACACACCCAGATTCATTCACATCTATCTGTGAATGAATCTCGAAATCTATTTACAGTTCCCGTCCAAGCACGAAGACGTAAAACTCATGTGTATGTAGTCAGTCACACAGTTGCGGCTGTTGTGCAAATTGAGGAGTCTAGGAGTTCTCACAGCTGCTGGTTGTGGGATTGGGTCTGTACACGCAGTTGTAAGATCAAATCTTCTAGTAGTGGATCCTTCCGAGATGGAAGAAGGGGAGATGTAGGATATTGATATCCGAACTTCCATAAACAAACCTGCTGAGTATCGTGTTCTTTAAGCTTTCAGTATTGCATATGTTACTTAGCATTTTAGCACGCATACACGTTTACAGTTCAGCAGTTGCTTATAGTTGAGCATACGCATAGCGCATTCAGCACGCACGCATAAATCAGCACTTGCTTATATTTAGCATCGCACAAGCACATTTCAGCAGCACACAAGCACAAGTCTCGAACAGATTTATGTTGTACATAAATCTGTTTGAGTTGTTTTAAAATATAGGATTCAGTTCTGGTATTTTCCGCATGATTTTTAAATCATACCAGATCTGTCTCCGGTGCTCTGGTGAGTTTTTATTTTTCAAGAACATTGAGCTATTGCATCTCGTTTATAGCAGCGCAAAATTTTTACTGTTTGTCAAATCAGCGCTGGCTATCTTTTTTATCCTATTTCCGGGACCATCATATGGATTGAAAGGACCGTACTGTATGCTAACCACGACCGACTGGTTCTTGCAGGCACTATCAGTGATACCTAGGGGATCATGGGGTGATGTTGCTAGACGCTTTACCATGATCCGTTGGGCAGGTCCGGAATTGTGATCCCGGAGCCACAATGGTTGTGGGCCCACGGCTAGCTGTATCTCTGAACCATTGAGGGTCACACAAGTACTAGATTCGAGATTCCCGCACGGATACTCAGCTCAATGTTTTGAGCACGAGAAGAGGATATCGGGAAGTGCGACTTCCTAAAAGTCGACAGGGGTCAAACCGGGGTTTCCCGCTGTTGAGGGGCAAAACGGTCTTTTTGCACTGGGGTTCTGAAAAACGGTTTTTCAGATCATATTATTCAGTTTCGGAAACTGAGTCGATCGGTCTGATCTGATCGGCGATCGGAGTTACGATGAAGTCTCGGTGATGGAGATGAACTGAATGTTCATTGTTGGACCCGGGCCCGTTGGGCCGGTCCAAGTCCAACACTTAATCTATTTAAATATACTTAATAGAATTAATTAACTCACAACTTGACACAACTCCCAAGAACCCTAACCTTAATCTCTATAGCCGCCCCTCCTCTCTCGAACGCCGCCGCCGCCGTGCGCCGCCCGTCGCCGCCGCCACTTCGCCGGAAATCGTTCCGGCCTAGTTTTTCGAGGAGAATCCGTTCGTGCAGAATTCTTCAGTGCTTCTAGTGCAGCCTGACGAAGGAGTCTCGGTTCTGGTCGTGTACCGGATTGGCGATATCTATCGCAATCTACCGAGAAGAGCCGGGTTCTTGTAATTCCGGAGGCACAAGTGCCAGCAAGGTATTCGTTTTGAACGCCCTATGAATGACGATATTTGTATTGTTGTTGTTCGTATTGATCGTCTCCCGGATTTTATTCTATGTTCTTCCGCTGCCTCGCCGGGGGGCGGATCCGGATCCCCAACAGGAACAAGATCTCAACACGAGGAAATGAAGTTCTACCTGCTACTACAAAATTCACGAACTTGCAGCAACTTCTCGTTCCTCAACTAGCCCACCACAGCCTCCAAAAGTGGTATAGGATGAAGGAGCTTCTCGAGAGGAGTCCAACGCTACCTCGCACGAGCAAAACAACCACCGGAACCGACGGGAATTCACCGGAAAACCTCACGATGAACAGTAGTCGAGGGTTAGAGAAACAGAGAACGAAAGGCTGGAAAAATATTCTAAGTGTGGGATTCGATATCTCAATTCAAAGACCAAGTCTTCCTTATATATAAGTCCCACAGCTGCTGAAATTTTAAACACAATCCACCGACAAATTCAGTCGACTCGTTCTCCTCAACAAGCAAACCTGCTGCTGCCAGCAGCAACGATAGCAAAGGCCCTCTACTACAAATCAAAAACGGCGTCGCAATACTTATCAAAACGACGTCGCATAAATGACGTAATCTTAGCTGCCAACAGCTGAACATCCAGTCTCAAGAACAAAACAACGCATAACGCTACTCTCAGCTGATACCAGTAGCAACATCAAAACGCAGCGTTGCAACTAACTCAAACGACGTCGCTCCACTGACGTCATCATAGCTGGCAGCAGCTCTCGCTAAATACCAGCAGCAAGCTACAGTGACGTTCTAACACCCGCACACCTGCTGAAATCCACGTAAGCGTTGCTGTCGCCAGCTCTCGCACAATGTTACGCTAACAACACCACCTGCTGACAGATCTTGCCAACTTCAATACGACAGCGTATCAATCCCTCGTGATACAAAATGTGCTAAACAACCAACAGCAAAGTTTACGTCAGCGACTTCGATGCCAACATAAATCATGACGTAATTAAATCTGCTACCAGCAGATAACTCTAAACCCAAAATTACGAAAATCTCCAGAATTGTTCTAAGGAGGGAATTCGACCCAAAATACAACTCAAACATCGAAACAGAGATTCTAAACCACAGAAATCTCTAAACAACCGATTAATTTCCACAATTAATCCTTAATACAATTCCAGGTCTCACACGTGTAACGCCTGAGGATGCCTTAGCTATTTTGTTCTTGTACTGTATGTTGATATGTGATATTTCATGGCATTGCGTACATAAATTCATGTTGATCCCGAATTCCTTGATAATCGATTTTTTTATGATTATTGAAAGTACCAGCGTGTTATTTTTGAAAATAAAATGAGGTGTGTCGGCTGGCTCCCGTACCCTCGACTCCCCGCTGCGAGATTGTGTCGCCATGAGGACCAGTGTGTAGCTCCTACCCCTCAAAGAGCTGAATGGCACCAGTTGGGTTCATCTTGATGATTTGGGCTGCTGGTACTGCATGCGAAACGAATGGGTAGCTCCCAAAATATCACATGTGTTGTCGCCACTAATTTTGTTTGTCAGCTGGGTCGCTGTGATTTGGATTCCGATGATTCGTTGTACCTCTCATGCATTGCACGACATGATATATTGCATGTTTATTCGATTTCTAATATTATGATTGCTCTTCGTACTGCGGTTTGACCTTGTTTGTTTTTCTTTGGGGCTGCTTTGGTCGTGTATTTGACCACTGCAGATTTTTTAGATAGATCAGCTAGTCCGAGTGATGCGTCAGCTGGTGGAGCCACTTACGCGTTTGAGTGTCCCAGTTATGTATTTATTGTATCGAGTCATTGTCAGGGGATGTCCTGTGTAACTGTTATATTGTTGATTCGATTGTTGTATGGATATATACATATGTGGATGATGAGTTTTTTGGTTGGCTTTTGAATTAAAGTCTGTATTTGAGTATGAGAATATTTTGAAGATGTATTTTATGTTCAGGCCAAAAGAAAAATTGTAATCACTTTTAAGCTTTCCGCATTTTATTGTTGATTGTGTTATTATCTTTGTATTATGAGCACCGGGCCTGACAGCTGGATCATGTACCAACGGACCAGTAAGTTGCTGATATATTCACAAAGCCTATGCCAGACACTAAGTTTTTTTATTTTTGAAATTTATTGGTCTACTTGATATGTCTTATGTTTTGTATGCATTAATTTTCAGGGGAACATTAGTTCAACTGGTAAGATCTTTTTGTCAGCTGAATGAGCCCATGCTGATCTGAACCATCCCAGGCCCATATACAGTGTGATCTTACCACTATGTTTGAACAGTTTTTGTCTCTTCTTAAACATTAAAATTTAGGAATGATTGCATTTATCCCATGTCATTTAGAATGTCTTTTCATAGTAAGTATTGTATTACATTTGAATTTCAAACGTCTTTGAACTACAACTTGACACATGTATTATCGAGTATGTTATACGCCACCGTTTATATACCACATTTGAATAATCTTTACATCTTCTCATGCATTATCTTTGCAAATCTTACAAGCTCTCTGATGGATCTGGATAACAGATCCAGATCTGAGTTTTGAATTACACAAAACATGTTATTGTGTTTCTAACATTTCTACGTAGTGTACAGATTTAACAGGACAGATATGCTTACGTGGACAGATATGCTTACGTGGTCAGAGTTGCTTACGTGGAGTCCAGCTATACTCACTGTTTCAGTAGTGAAGAAAAGATGTATCAGCCGTAGCGCTAAACAGAAGATGCAATCAGCTGTTGCAAGCATTCATCAGTTGCAAGCAATCAGTTTTTGCAAACAGAAGTCAAGACCAGCAGTTGATACAACAGGTGGATCAGTTTTTCAGACGCAAGCTACAGTGGATCAGTTATCCAGTCGCAAGCTACAGTGAAAAGCATAACCAGTCTCAAGCTACAGTGAAAAGCATAATCAGTCGCAAGCTACAGTATGTTCAGCAGTGAGCTACAGTTATTCAGCAGTGAACAGAAGATGGATTCAGCAGTAGAAGATTTCAGCAGTCGTGACGTCATCCAAGCTTATTGAAGATTTCAGCAGTCGTGACGTCATCAAAATATGTTCAGCAGTAAAGACAACAAACATCAGATGTTGATCAATAGAGGCGAATCAGCTGTTGGAACGACGAACAAAAGATGAAGCAGATATCAGCTGGATCAGATGAGAACAATCAGCTGAAGCATATACAGAACCAGCTGATGAGCGATACAAAGAAAACCAACAGCTGAGTGAACAGCTGTTGAGCGAAGTGTTATAACGAAGAAATGAATCAGCTGTTGGAACGAATTAGTTGAAGATGAAACAACAGCTGAGCGAACAGATAACGAAACAGCTGTTGCGCATCAACGAAGATGCATCAGCTGTTGCAATGAAGAAAAGATGTTATCACATTGATTACACGTGGAAGCTGATCAAATAAGGAGCAGTGGTTTATCAGCTGGATCGTAAGGAGAATTGTAGCATCAGCTGATGAACAACTCAGATGCAGAACATTAAGAAGCGATCAGCTGCTGGAACATTAAAGCAAAATGGAAAGAATCAATGGCTGAAATTGAGTCGTGCAAATGCCTTAAATCAAGGGGACAAGATTTGTACTATTCTGGGAAATAGTACAATATACAGAGGATGATTGCACATATTTGGGAAGAAGACAAATTGGCCTTGACAAGCGTAGAAGAGATTTGAATCTACTGTCTAACGGCCATATTTGGAGATAAGCTTTATATACAAGGAGATTCGTTGAAGACGGTGATTTTGATAGATTAATTGAAGCACAGTGCAAAAACAGAGGGAAGAAAAATAGAGGAATGAAGCAGTCGACCACCATTAGAGAGGAGCTTACTACGAGCGTCGACTGCTGAGTTCTAATCAGATTTTGTAGAAGCATTCTCCTAGTGTGTGAGATTTATTCTTTAGAGAGTTGAGCATTCACCGTAAAATGTCACACACACAGATTCACTCGCATATTTTGCGAGATGTGCGAAATTGATTAGCGAGTGAATCACAACCCAAAAATCAGATCCCGTCCAAGCACGAAGACGTTAAACTCTGTGTCCGTAGCCTTTCTCACATAGGCGTAAAACAAGTGAGTGACATAGTCGAGGGCTGGTGTAAAGTCTAGGAGTTCACCTGGAGCGAGGCTCGGTGATTGGGTCTGCGGATCAAATTCTTCTAGTGGAACCTTCCGAGGAGGAAGAAGGGGAGACGAAGGATATTTATATCCGAACTTTCATAAACAAACAGCTGGTCCATTTCTTTAAGCTTTCAGTATTTGTATTTATTTAGCACGCATACACAGTTATTAGATTGCACACACAGTAAGTCGAACAGATTTCTGTAAACAGAAATCTGTTTGCATTAGTTTTAAAATTAGGATACAGTTTTGGTGTTTTCCGCATGTTTTTATTACATACCAGATCTGTCTCCGGTGCTCTGTTTAATGTTCAATAACCGTGAGCTATTGCACCTCACAATAGCAGCGCAAAAATATTTAACAAGTAGCAGCTCTCTTTATTTTATTGGATCAGATCTCACGGTCTTTGTTTTATTTAGTATTGAATCTGAGATCTGATCCTTCGGTCCTAACACTCTCAGCACTCTCTTCGCAATTTTCTCTGCAGAATACTCTTGTGCTTTCTTCTTCACTCAAATTTGTACTAGTGGCATCCTTATCAAGCAACGCTTTGTTGATAAACTTAGATGATGCGTCCCCCTTTCAGATGAGGAAATGGTGATAATGTTTAAGACTCTTGAGTCATCTAGACTCAGAGGTTTTCTATGGTATCTGGTTTTATCTATGAGGAAGGCCCTCACCCAATTCTTTGCCACAACATCTGTGGTTGATGTCGTGGTGGTCAACACCGTGGGTGGGCGGCAGAAAGTCATTGTCACCCAATAGATGTTTGCTAAGGAGTTTCTTTTTTCTTCTAGAGGAGTTATCTCCGGCCTATCCACTGAATCGGTTGAGAAGATGAAGAAAGGTCTTCTCTCTCACTAGTGCTCCTTTCAAGCCTTCCAGCAAAAAGAAGGATATGAATGTGGAGCAACATATTCTGAACCACATAATAGCCAAGTCACTCACAACCAAGGTGCGGTCGTTTGATGTTGCAACCTTTGAGAGGTTTGAGATGATGGTGGCTATCAGCACTTATGTGAATATTGGTTATGCCAGTGTGTTGTTTGGCATATTACTGCCATGGTGGCTATATATCCAATCAATCACAGGGCTATGCTGTCCAGCGGAGCTGACTACTGGAGTGATTTTATGAAGTCAATGGCCCTCCATTCCCTGAAGGTGTTAAACACCATATCAGTAAACACCTAACAGTTTAAGAACCCGACTAAAGTTTCTGAGGTCTTGGAGGTGAAAAGAATCATTGGGAAGGAAAAAAGCTGGCAGATTTACTCATGGCACTCAGTTAGCTGAAGTGATCGAATGTTAAAAGAGCGGTCGTGATTCCATAAAGGGCCAAAGTAGTTTGAAGATCAAGAATTTTTGGTCCAGGAGGGATAATATCAACAACTTGACCTCCATCCGACAGATCTATTCGTATCCCCCGTTAAAAAAGATGAAAAACGGTTAACAATATCCTTACTCATTGGAAGGGCAACCTTGAATAGTAGAAAAGGAGAGACTCGACAGACTTTGCAAGAGCAGCAAGAGATTGAACCCTTCAGATTAGATTGATAGAGTTGTAATCATGTACTATATGGATTTATAAACTTTGCAATAAAAAGACAATTCTTAAGTCTATTGTCTAAGTATTGTCATTACCTAAAAGTATGATATTGTTAAGACAAATTAATCTAAGTTTTGGTGATAATAAAATGGATGATCCTAGAACTAATCTAGGATAGAACAACAGTGTTACTATTTGGAATAAGTTTTGACTGTATCAATTGATCAGAAAGAATAGAAGAAGAGCTTGATGTTTATCAGATTAGGGCAGTTAGTTTAAGAGCAGTTCAGATCGGATATTCATGAGCATATTAAAGTTCAACTCGGTAGTGATGTCCAAAGCAGATCAGATGAGCGAGTCAGAGCAGATCGGTGAAAACTGTTGGGGATCCGGAT
>KV020453.1:0-10590 GCA_001598015.1 Dorcoceras hygrometricum | reverse complement strand
ACTCGAATTTGTTGCTCTTGACATTACTGGAAAAAATTATATGCTATGGACTCTCGATGTCAAAATGTATCTTGAATCATTGGGTTTAAGTGAAACCATTAAAAGAATAGCTCGTCACCACAAGAAAAGACAAACACTATGATATTCTTAAATCGACATCTTGATGAGGGGTTGAAATGTGAATACCTCACAGCAAAGAATCACATGGATTTATGGTAAGGATTAAAAGAACGATTAAGCACATAAGGGAAGTTATACTTTCGATCACGCGTGATTAATGGAATTCATTAAGATTCCAAGATTTCAAGAAGGTCGACGATTATAATTTGGCTCTGTACCGTATAGTCTCGCAATTGAAATTTTGTGGGCATGAGGTCACAGAATCGAAATTCTTGAACAAATATTTTCCACTTTCCACGCATCAAATATAACTCTAAAACAGCAATATAGAGTGCGTGGATTTGGCAGATATTCTGAACTTATCGCATGTCTTCTTGTGACGGAAAAGAACAACGAGCTACTAATGAGAAATTATCAATCCCGACCTACTGGATCAACGGCATTTCCTGAAGTAAATGTCGTAATTCAGAATGAACGTAACCAAAATCAAAGTCGTGGACAAGATTTTGGTCGTGGCAGAGGTCGAGGTCGGGATCGTGGACGTGGACATAGAAATAACTATGGTCGTGGACGCGACCGTGGATTTGAAAATAATAGAGGTAGTTACTTCAATAACCCCTCTAAAAAGGAAGCCACCGACCACCCACAGAAGAGGCAACATGAGAACACGAGTATGAATGAAAATTACTCAAAACGATTCGAAAGTTCTTGTTTTAGATACGGCACTAAAGGACATTGGTCTTGTATTTTTCGAGCCCCGGATCACCTTTGTAAGCTCTATAAAGAATCACTAAAGGGCAAAGAAAAAGAGACCAATTTCACTGAACACAATGATCGCTTGAGTGATTCGGCTCATTTGATTTCTCTGAAAATGATCAGTTCAATGGTGGGATGTAATGTAACAATTTTCAAATATTTTTATGATGATATTTATTATACGTTTTATGTTTTCTAATTATATATGTTAAATTATGTTTTATTGTCTAATCTGAAAATTTTAGGAACAAATTTATACAAGAAAATAATCACATGGAAGTTTGCATACCTGATAGTTGTACAACACATATTATTCTCCGAGATAAAAGATATTTCTTGGAACTAAAACCAACAAAAATAATGGTAAATACGATATCAGGTCCTGTAGACTTGATTGAAGGCTGTGGTAAAGCTCAGTTTTTGTTACCTAATGGTACAAAATTTATGATAATTGATGCTCTGTTTTCATCATAATCGAAAAGAATTTATTGAGTTTTAATGATATATATTCCCATGTATATGATACTCAGTCAATGTCTGAAGAAAATGAGAAATATATGTGTCTTACCATATATAAATCAGGAAAGAAAAATGTAGTTGAAAAACTAACAATGCTCTCTACTGGATTGTATTATACGCATATAAGATCAATCGAATCAAACATGATAGTTCAAAATTCTCCAATAATAACTACTTGGCATGATCGATTAGGACATCCTATGTAACGCCTCGAAAATCCATAAATACACATGTCATTTATTTTTCCTCGAAGGGTCAATCTGTGATTTTGGCATCTTCAGCACATCATTTTGCCTCCGTGCTGTTTTCCCAGTTTTCAGCTTAGGGACGTGGTTCGCGAGTATTCCGATGGGGATTAACCCGAGCACGGTTCAATTTTTAACAAACGCTTAAAAAGGTTTTGTTTTAAAATGCTTTTTTTAAAAAAGTTTTATTTTAAATGTTTCTTTTTCTTTTTAAAATAATAAGGAAATGAGTTCACGTACAGATGCCCATACCTATTTTCACCTACTGCCTCCATTATTGGAGCTCTCTTTTATTACGGTGAAGTACTTCTTTTGAGCAAGAAAAGAAAAGAAACCAAACCTTTCCCAAAAATTTCTAACTATCACGATGGTGCTCGTGGGGGGTTTCTAGTCGGAGTATATCTGTTCAACCGTTGTTCATCCTTTCAGGCAAGTACTCTATTCTCTGACGTATCCATGAGAGCATAATATGTTCCTTTCATCTTGTGTGTTTGAAATGTGCAGTTTCTCCAAGTTTACAGTTTCTGTTTCCTGAGGCGGTTTTCTAAATGCTATGGGTTCGCTGTAAGTTTTTTGTTTTTCAAAAGCAACAGAAAAGATTAGGTTTTACGAAGACTAATGTTTGTTTCTTTCAAAACTGCTGGGATGTACGAAGATAGTTTCAAGTAAAGTTCCATGAGTGAGCCAGTAAGTACGTCGTACTGGATGGCTAGGATGAGGTTTTAAGATGATGGGCAGAGCTGTTCGGCTAGATCTCTGTTCTGATTTGGTAAGTTCAGTTCGTATGTTCGAACTTCTCCAAGCTGCTTTCAGCTCCAGGCTGGGTGGTTAAGGATGAGGTTTTGAGCTGATAGGCTGAGCTGGTCCAGTTAGAGCGCTATTATGGTATGGTAAGCTTAGCCAGTCTATTCGAACTTCTCCAAGCTGGTTTCAGTACCCAGTTGATGTTCTAAGCCAGTATGAGTCGAGGTTTTGAGCTGATAGACGAAGCTGGTTGGATAAGAACTTGGTTCTGGTCTGATAAGCTTAGCAAATTAGTTTGAAATTCTTCAAGTTGTTTTTAAGTATTCCGTTGTCATTCTAATCCTTTGGGTCTTTCGACCACTTCAATCCATCGTTTGAACCAGAGTTGTTCCAGTTTACGTTGTTACATGCTCAATTTTCCTCGAGCTAGTTGTCTGGTCAACAGCTGAGTTGGTATCCTCCGTGCTGGTACAGTGCCCTTCATGTTCTATCAGCTGACCTGGTCTATTCCGTGCTGGACTACCTTTCGTTTAAGTTCAGCTCTTCATCTTCATTGAACAAATTTCACAAAGTAATTTCAGTATCAGTATTCGATAATCCATTATTTCCGTATTAGAAATCATTGTTAAATCCTTGACACTCTGTTCTTCGAATATTCACCCAAGCTGGTTCCATCGTGCAGCTTGTCTCCGAGCTGGTTCCATTGTTCAGTTCTTTCCTGAGCTGGCTTCTTTGTCCAGCCCGCTTCTGTGTTGATTCCTTTGTTCAGTCTGTGTCCAAGCTGGTTTCTTAGTTGAGTTAACCTTCCTAAGATGTTTCTCTTCTCTGAGATGGTTTTCACGCTCATAAGTTGTTTCTTCCCTTCATAATCTGTTTTCCTCTCTAAGCTGCTCTAAGTTTACGACCTGTCCAGATTTCCCTAATCTGAGTAACCATAGAGTTCAGAGTTTATTTTCTAATCTGAACCAGTAGCTCGCGTGCTGCTTCACTCCGAGCTGGTCCAACTTAGGCTTATTCTGAACCGATCCATTAAGTTCAAGTTTAGTGTTTCTTCCTTTCAGCTTTCAGTCAAAGGTATAACTCCAATCTGCCCCCAGTTATACCTATTTCAAAGCATAGTCCTATATCTTAGAGCTCTGCTATCTGTTCTTCATTCTTATAGCCTGAGCTGCTACAAGTTTCCTCCCCGTTTGAGCTCCGATGTACTCCCAAAAACTTTTAAATGTCAAAGAAGTTTTAAAGTAGCGAATCATTTATGTTTTAAGTGATCTGATTCAGATCAAAGAGAAAATAGTTTAAAACAAGTTTTACAGAAAAACATTTTTGTTTCAACAGAGAAAATGATTTATGACTTGTGCAGTGCACTTGATTGAAGAAACAGGGAGATTTTCAATCTGGAACAGTAAGGGGACTCCCAAACTGGTCGAGCAAAGAACATCTAAGTTGGAACGGTGAGGGGACGCCCAAGCTGGTCCAACATGGGATGCTAGGCAGGTTCTGCAGGAACCAGAGTGCAGGAAGCTTCAAGATGGTTCACTAGCTTGATGAAATAGAAGAGCAGATTGATTCAAGCGCAGAGAGATGAAGTGCAGAACGGCTCAAGTGCTGATCAAGTGCATCGTACAAGTGAGGTGTTCAAGTGCAGAGCCGAGTACAAGTGCGGTAATCAAGTGCAGGTCTGATCACAGAACGCACTTGTAACCAGTTCATCATAAGGATCTCAATCCTTGGAAAGACTGAATCTGAACTGGGTATTATATCCCAAAGAATATGGGATATATTCACTGGTGCTGGATTGCAGCTCAACCAGTGAAAGAAAGGTGTGCTTGCCGATGGTTTGGAATAGGTGTCTGAATGGATCAAGTGAACATGCAAGCACACAATGGATCTTGACGAGAAGAATAGAGCCGAGCTGGTAAACCATATCAGGGAAGAGAAATTCTGATCAAGGATCCCAGAAGATGGATGTTTATGGGGAGATGATGATGAAATTGCTGAGGCAGGAGTCAGCGAGCGTGAAAATTGTCGACGCCTGTGATGACGTTGAGGCGGAGATATGAAGGAAGACTCCTATAGTGAAAGAATCAACCATTTGGAAAGAAAACAGCTGAGAAACCAGCTCAGAGAAGCGACCTGCTGAGTATGATGAACAAGGTGGCTCGAAGTAGCTCAAGAGCAGATGAGAAGAGAGCTTTGAACGAGAGCAGAGAAGAAAAGAGCTCTGAACAGCTCAGTGGAATGAACAAATCGGAATGGAGCAAAGCTGGTCAAGGTCAAACCAGCTCGGGTAACATATTTGCAGATGCTACGAGCTGGTGCACAGAACCAAGGTGGTTAAGGTCAAACCAGCTCAGCCAACAGAGCAGAAGTCGTCTGAGTTCAAGAGCAGAAGTTGGACAAATTGACAAGCAAAGCGATTTGAATACACAACATTATGCAGACTACTTTTCTGTGTTCTAATCGATCTGTTGTGTTGTCTTCACAAATTACAATGTTCACGTGCTAAAAGCCAAATAGCCTGCAGACGCATTTATGGACAAATGACGCAAAGTACAACCGTGTTAGAAAACTTTTCAACGGCTACTACTTTGTGTCCAACGGGCAAAATCTCCACATCAGGCTATATAACAAGAGTAGAGCACACGAAGAAAATGGGTGAGCTAAGAAAGGATAAAAAGAGCGGAGAGAGTGTTGTGCAAGTACAGAACAAAAAATAGAGTAATGCACAACACATAGCAGTGCTCGTCTCAAGTTTGCACACTTTGTGGTAGCTGGTGTGCAAACTGGTTCAGTGCTTAGGTGTGAGCTAATGCACTGATGGACTTCAAAGAACAATCAAGTCGACAGCACAAGCTCTGGGAAGACATTGGCAAACCAGCTCGGACATGAGCACTTCCCAGTGTGTGAAATTTTATCCTTGAAAGATTGAGCGTATACTGTAAATCTCACACACGATTCACTCATATATTCGAGAGTTTGAGAGAAACAGAAAAATGAGTGAATCAAATATAAACTCTCCATTGTAATATTTGGACAGAGACGTTAAACAAGTCTAGTTGTCTTTCGCACTGAGACATTAAAGAAATGTCTGTAGCCTTTCTCACTGATGTAGTAAAGAAGTGAGTTAGAACACGCAGCTTGCGGGCTGGTGTGCAGTGGTGGTTGCTATGAGTTCTTGCGGTTGCTGGTCGTAGGAGTGGGTTGCAGCGAGAGTCACTGTAATCAAAGTCTTATAGTGGATATTTTCCGATTGCGAAAGGGAGACGTAGGAGATTCAGATCCAAACTTCCATAAACAAATTGCAGCATATTTCTTTACTGCATTTACATTCACGCATTGCATATTTTTTTACTACGCATAAAACCGTTTAAAGGCTTTCGAATATAAGAGTTCAGTTTGAGTTGTTTATGCATGATTGTAACTTATAACTCAATCTGTATCTCGGTGCATTAATATTCAAGAACACTGAGCTATTTCAGCTCAAGATTTAAGGAAACAGATCGTTTGTGTTAAACCATCTCACAGAGCTGCTGGTAATCCGGACCAGCTCGCAGAGCTGTTGGTCCAGCTTGACGCCGATCTGGTTTCGTAGTTGCGTGATGGTTTCAATGTGTAAATTTTAAAATGCACGTAACTTACGGGTTTGGTGTTTGGGCTATGTGAGAGCCTACGTGAAGTTGTGGCAGAGCTCACGGACACCCCCATAAAAACGATCCTAACAAGTAGATTTTAAAAAGTTAAAGGATTGATGGCATAGATGACCCGATCCACAGGAAGGGTGAGGACGCTGGTTGATGAACCAGTGTGCCATCAACCAGTGTGCCCCTTTAAATCAGAAGGGACCATATTATGGTTGGAGAATTGTATACCCTTCACAGCGAGAGTTGTGATGGATTTCCCCAGATTTCTGAATTCAGATGTTAGCTTGATCAAGCTCCAGGACCAACAGAGAGCTTCTAGGTCATAAGTCAAAGAGAAAATAAGAACATGGTTGTTTACAACCGCAGCTTTCCAGTAAAGATTAATCTACATCTTACTTCATTTAATATTAGTATACGCTTTTATACCAATAATGTTTTCAATGCTGCGAGCATGCCTAGTTTATGCTTTAAATGTTTTTAAGAATTTTTTAGCACGTTCAGTTATGTTTCCCCAGTTTCAGTTAGCAGCGTATGAGCTGTTCAGTTTCAATTTTCAGCTTAAAGTTATTTTCATGCCGGTACTGCTTGCATTTTGTTACTTCCAGAATTACTTGCTGAGCCCCTAGGCTCACTAGCTTTCTTGGGTACAAGTAAGGATGTTCAGAGAGAGCTGGAAGACGCGAGCTGAATCTGGATGGAGAAGTGTGTTTATCGTGGAGCCAGCGTTTCCTTGCTGTACAAACCGTAACTCTTTTGTTAGGAATGGGGTTGTTTAGACAGCTTAATTTGATTTGTTTCTGAATTGATATTGAACAGTTTGTATCGGACTTTAGTTTTGTAGTCCGATCTGTTTCATTCGGAGCTATTCCAGTCGTAATCTATTTTGTACTCTGTTCCATATTGCCCTAAAATGTTTTAACCCGCAAGTTGTTTACGTGAAACGACAGCGTTTTGATTGTTGTTTTCTCAGCCTGAGTAAGATCAGCTTACGAAATTTTATCTTCTGTTTTTATCCTTGAAATCCTGATCTGTTTGCTCATGTGTAAGCTGAATGTATTTGGTTATCGCAAAACCACCCCTAAATTGTATCCTTTCTACCGAATCCTAAGTTCAAAAAAAACTCGAACGCTTTTCTTAGCACTGTATTTTAAAATTAGTGGACTAGGGCACCACATCCTGGTTCAATAATCATGCGAAGAACTATAGAAAATATGCATGGTCATCCACTGAAAGATCAGATCTTTCAAAATAATAAGTTTCAATGTAAATCATGTTCTCTTGGGAAACTTATTAGATGGCCATCACCAGCCATGATAAAAACTTGATCACTCATGTTTCTTGAACATATTCAGGATGATATTTGTTGGTCAATTCATCCATCATGTGGACCATTTCGATATTTTATGGCGTTGATAGATGCCTCCAGCAGATGGTCACATGTATCTTTATTATCAACTCGGAATGTTGCGTTTGCAAGATTACTTGCTCAAATAATAAAATTACGAGCTCAATTTCCTGATTATACAATCAAGAATATTAGACTAGATAATGCTGGTGAATTTACTTCCAAAATTTTCAATGATTATTGCATGTTGGTGGGAATTAATTTTGAGCTACGTGTTGCTCATGTACATACACAAAATGGTTTAGCCAAATCATTGATTAAACGTCTATAACTGATTGCTAGACCAATGATTATGAAAACAAAACTCCATATTTCTATATGGGACATGCAATTTTACATGCAGCTGTATTAATTCTCATCAGACCAAATGCATATCATAAATACTCACCATTGCAGCTTTCATTTGGTAAAGAACCAGATATTTCTCATCTCAGAATTTTTGGATGCAAGGTATATGCACCTATTGCACCTGTTGAGTTAAGCGTGCATGAGTGAGAACAATACTGAGATGGGTGACGTCCTGGAAAGTTCTCGTACTTCAAGCTGCTGACGTTGCGCCGCTTGATCTGATTGGCCATGTACGCTGTAAAAGTGTGATGTCAGATCTTAATGGATAATTTTATGGTATTGATAGATGCCTCCAGCAGATGGTCACATGTATGTTTATTATCAACTCGAAATGTGGCATTTGCAAGATTACTTGCCCAAATAATAAAATTACGAGCTCAATTTCCTGATTATACAATCAAGAATATTAGACTCGATAATGCTGGTGAATTTACTTCGAAAACTTTCAATGATTATTGCATGTCGGTGGGAATTACTGTTGAGCATCCTGTTGCTCATGTACATACACAAAATGGTTTAGCTGAATCATTGATTAAACGTCTACAACTGATTGCTAGACCAATGATTATGAAAACGAAGCTCCCTATCTCTATATGGGGACATGCAATTTTACATGCTGCTGCATTAATTCGCATCAGACCAAGTTCGTATCATAAATACTCACCATTGCAGCTTGCATTTGGTAAAGAACCAGATATTTCTCATCTCAGAATTTTTGGATGCGCGGTATATGTACCTATTGCACCGCCTCAACGAACAAAAATGGGACCTCAAAGAAAGATGGGAATTTATGTTGGCTATGATAGTCCCTCAATCATTCGATATCTTGAACCTCAGACAGGCGACGTGTTCACCGCACGTTTTGCTGATTGTCATTTTGATGAGAATACCTTCCCAATGTTAGGGGGAGAAAAGAAACATATCGAAAAAGAGATTACGTGGTATGTACCATCATTGTTATATTTGGATCCTAGAAACAAACAATGTGATGAAGAAGTACAGCAAATTGTGCATTTACAACAAATAGCTAATCAAATGTCAGATGCATTTGTAGACACAAAAGGAGTAACTAAATCACATATACATGCTATAAATGCTCCTGCTCGAATTGAAATTCCGAAGAAACAAATTGAGAACAAAGATGTTCATGATGTCATAACACGTCTGAAGCGTGGAAGACCAATCGTTCCAAGGATAAAAATCCTCGAAAAAGAAAATGCATAGATAAACACGATGATCATAAAATCGTGAATGATGTTCCAACAGAAACACATGATGATGAACATGATGATGAAAATGTTCTGTTGAAATCACAAAATGATGAGAATCATGAAATCTCTATCAATTATATTAATACTGGAGAAATATGGAACCGAAATGATATGAAAGACATTGATGATATATTTTCTTACAATGTGGCATTTGACATCATAAATGAGAATGAAGATCATGAGCCAAAATCTTTTGGTGAATGTAAAAATCGGCAGGACTGGGTAAAATGGAAAGACGCCATCCAGGTGGAGTTAGATTCATTAAATAAACGTAATGTTTTTGGACCTATAGTCCTTACACCTGAAGGTGTAAAACCTGTTGGATACAAATGGGTTTCGTTCGAAAACGAAATGAGAAAAACGAAATAGTGAGATATAAAGCTCGACTTGTTGCACAAGGTTTTTCTCAAAGGCCTGGAATTGATTACGAAGAAACGTATTCTTCGGTTATGGATGCAATTACGTTTCGATTTTTAATTAGTTTGGCGGTGTCTGAAAATTTTGAAATGCGTCTTATGGATGTTGTTACGGCTTACTTATATGGATCGATTGATAGTGATATATATATGAAAATCCCTGAAGGATTTAAGATGCCTGAAGCACAAAGTTTGAAACCCAAATAATGTTATTCTGTAATTTACAAAGATCATTATATGGGTTAAACAATCCGCTCGGATGATGTATAATCGATTAGAGCACTTGATGAAAAAAGGGATGTGCAAACAATCCAATATCCCTTGTGTTTTCATTAAGAAAACAACATCTGGATGCGTAATTATTGCTGTATATGTTGATGATTTAAACATCATTGGTACAAATAAGGAAATTCATGATGTTGTGATGTATTTATAGGAAGAATTTGAAATGAAGGACCTTGGAAAAACCAAGTATTGTCTTGGTTTACAAATTGAGCACAAAGAAGGTGGGATATTTGTTCATCTGTCAAATTATATAGAAAAGGTCCTTAAACGTTTTAATATGGATAAAGAAAATCCTTTAGTACTCCAATGATTGTTAGATCATTGAATATTGAAAAGGTTCCGTTTGGTCCATGTGAAGAAAATGAAGTTATTCTTGGTCCAGAAGTACCATATCTAAGTGCTATTGGTGCCCTTATGTATCTTGCAAATTGTACTAGACCTGATATATCTTTTGCAGTTAGTTTATTGGCAAGATTTAGCACATGTACAACAAAGAGACATTGGAACAGAATTAAACATATATTCCGTTATCTACGAGGAACAACCGATTTTGGGCTGTTATATTCAAAAAATACCAATAAAAGTATTGTTGGTTTTGCTGATGTTGGATACCTATCTGATCCACATAAGACACGATCTCGAAATGGATATGTATTTACTCATGGAGGCACTGCAATTTCTTGGTGTTCGTGGAAACAAACTCTTGTAGCAACTTCATCAAATCACACCGAGATTATTGCACTACATGAGGCAAGCCGTGAATGTGTATGGCTAAAATCCATAACACAACATATACAAGTCATGTGTGGTTTACCATCTGACAAGGAGCCTGCAACACTG
>KV020452.1:0-10692 GCA_001598015.1 Dorcoceras hygrometricum | reverse complement strand
GCTTCGTGAAGATAACTTTCAGTTTGTGATAGAAAGCTCAGAAGTATTTTGACAGCATACAGCAATGGTAATAGCGAGTATTTTCTTGATTCAAAACTGCTGGTATTTTATAGTCTTCGCTCAACGGTCATTTGAATTGCTAAAGAAAATAAAATCCTTTTTGAAATTCTGATAATCTGTAACCGTATACTCTGCTCCACTACAAGGTAAATTGCACACGGTCAGAGCTAATTTGTCGATTTCCATATCTGTGTAATAATCGTGTAACAACCTCTGCAAATATGTACTATTTACCAAAAATAGTACCGACGTTATCTCCTAAATTTCAGGCAATTGTACGATTCTACTGATCTTTTCCATATTGAGTAATCAATCGTATTTGAATTGCTTTTATGCTTGCGCCTGAAATTATTTATCTTAACCAGTTCCAACTTCCTTCGTCGTTCATAATGTGCGACTGGAAAAAGTGTTCAAGTGTATGCACCGACTGGTTTCCTTATAAAGTCCAACGACTGGTTAGTTCAAACTCCGTCGTTTTAACTTATCCAAACGACATCGTTTGCTATACATCCTTGACTGGTTAAATAACATTGTAGCTCTCGTCTGGATGTACAAACTACTGTAGCTCTCGACTGGTTTCAAAAACCATCGACTGATTACAATACGCTGTTGTTACAACTTATTTAAATGCTGTCGTTTTGCACACGCTAACATTCGAATACTTGCGTCTGATTCAAGAACACTGTATCCTACGTCTGGTTATAAAAACATTGTAGCCAACGTCTGATAGTTCAACATTACTGTAGCTTGCAACTGATTCGATAACAAAAACTGATTCACTGTAGCTCTCATCTGGATTACTGTAGCTAGCGTCTGGATAACCCAACAACTGAAATCCAACTACCGGAACCCTGTAAAATCATCGTCTGAGTAAACCTGTCGTCTGGATACACAACTCTATTAACAACGACTGACTATCCAGATTTAACTTAACTTTGTTATCACCAAAACTATAAATTTTATCCTAACAGAAACGAAATTGGAAATATCTCGTTTCATCCCTGGCCACCAAAACAGCCATTGTAAATCCTTATACGTTTTCGTTCCTCCTGGGTGAATTGAATACGGGGTGTTATGGGCTTCATTCATAGTCTCATTGCGCAAGTTATCAACTCGCAGTACCCATAACCTATCCTAGTATTTCACAATTCCTTCTACTGTAGAATAAATATTTCCACCTCTTTCCTCATCTTGATGCTTCCATTTAAGTAGTTGTTCATCCCTCATCTGAATATCTCTAATCCGATCCTTCAATGTAGATCGGATTGTAAGAACAACTAGTCTAGCAGCATAAATTGGTGTAACTACTTCCAACTCAAATCTGTCAATTTCTATCGCTAATGGTATCTGAACTGGAAGTTGAGCTAATTCCACCGCTCTAAACCACTGCTTCTAACTCTAGATCATGTGTAGGATAATTCTTTTCGTGAATCTTGAGCTGTCTAGAAGCATAGGCAATCACTCTCTTATCTTGCATCAAAACAGCACCCAATCCTGTATTCGATGCATCCGTGTAGATCGTGAAATTCCCTTTTCCTGATGGCAATGTTAAAACAGGGGCTTCTATAAATCCCTGATTTAACCTCTCAAAGCTGGATTGGCATCCTGGGGACCAATCGTATTTGACATTCTTCTTGGTTAATGACGTTAAAGGAACAACTATCTTGGAAAATCCCTCTATAAAACATCGATAATATCCTGCGAGACCTAAGAAACTCCGAACCTCTGATACATTCTTAGGTACAGGTCATTCCCAAACAACTTCTACTTTGGAGGGACCTACTTCTACTCCATTATTAAAAATGATATGACCGAGAAACACAATCTTTTCAATCCAGAATTCAAATTTACTAAACTTAGCAAATAATTTCTTAGTCCTCAAAATCTGAAGTATCACTCTGAGATGGTCAGCGTGCTCTTCTCTGCTCTTATAGTAAATGAGAATATCATCTATGAAAACAATTACGAATCTATCTAGAAAAGGTTGGAATACTCTATTCACTAAATCCATGAACACAGAAGGCGCATTCGTTAACCCAAACGGCATCAATAAGAATTCGTAATGGCCATAACGTGTTCTAAAGGATGTCTTATACACATCTGCATCTTTTACTCTAAGATGGTGATAACCAGATCTGAGATCAATCTTTGAAAATACGGCAGCTCCTTGGAGTTGATCAAATAAATCATCTATCCTAGAAAGAGGATATTTATTCTTAACAGTTAACTTATTCAAATCCATATAATCTATACACAAACGCATACTCCCGTCCTTATTCTTGACAAATAAAACTGGGCTCCCAAGGTTACGTACTGGGACGGTGAAACCTTTATTCAATAAACCTTGGATCTGATCTTTCAATTCTTTCATCTCTTTAGGAGCAAGTCTATAAGGCGGCTTAGAAACTGGAGCAGCTTCGGGTACTAAATAAATAGTTAATTCTAACTCCCGATCTGGAGGTAAACCAGATATGTCTTCTGGAAATACGTCAGGAAATTCATTCACTACATCTACATCTTCCAATTTAATTTTCTTATCTTCCACTACTGATATAGCACTAACTAAAAATCCTTGACATCCCTTCTTTAAATATTTTTGGGCTTCCAGAGCCGATATCAGCTTTGGAGTCCTCTCAAATCTACCAGCTTGAAACAAGAATGAGCTCTCGCTGGGTGGTTTAATATCAATAGTTCTTTGCTTAAAATCTATAATTACTCCATACTTAGTCAACCAATACATTCCCAATATTAAATTGAACTCAATCATAGGTAATACTATCAGATCTGCATAAACAGTATTCCCTTGCAGCTCAAGTTATATGTTACGAAGAATATTATTGGTAAATAAACCGTCTCCCGAGGGAATATTAACGCGATATCCTACCTCTAATACTTCTGATTGAAATGGTAAATTCTTAGCAAAATTTACTGATATAAAAGAATGTGTTGCACCAGAATCTAATAAAGCTAATGTAGGCATACTGGCAACAACAATTTTACCTGTAACAACAGTCAAATCTGGTTGAGCCTGCTCTGATGTCATCACATAAGCTCTACTAGTGATGAGTTGTTTGTTTTGAGGACATAACCTAGCTATGTGACCTGGCTTGCCACTCTTATAACACCCATCTTGGCCAACGTGACACTGGCCCGAATGATTCTTTTTGCAGGTTGGACACACTGGCCTGTTCCCAGCTTTCGGAACAGCGGTGATAGGTTGAGCTACTATGGGTCCTTTTCCTTGAGACCCTTGCTGATTATTGTTTGATTCTTAAATTGTATATGGTCCTTATTCTGGAAGGCTTGAAGTTTCAATTGTCGATCATCCTCAATCACTTTCCAATCCTGCTCAGCCCGTAGAGCTTAATTCACAGCTGCTCTATAGTCAGTTGGTTCTGCAAGCCTGACATCATGTCTTATCATCGGCTTCAATCCATTAATGAAATGTTGAAGCTTTACTTCCGCATTTGTTCCTATTAGAGGAACGAAGTAGCATCCTCTCTCAAATTTGTGGATATAATCCGCATTGGCATACCTTCTTGCTTAAGAGTTAAAAACTCATTCTGCAGTTCCTCCCTCACATCCACTGTGAAGTACTGATCATAAAACACCCGCTTAAACCCTTACCAGGTGAGCATTGCCAAATCTACAGTCAATTTGGCCCCTTCACACCAGATCATTGCATCTCCTCTCAGCATATAAATTGTACACCGAGATCTCTCCTGGTCAGTCAGGTGTAAATAATCGAATATAACTTCTAACTATTTGATCCAGCTTTCTGCTATCAGCGGATCTGTTGAACCAGAAAATTCTTGAAGTCGTTTTATTCTAAACCTCTCTTGTAGATCTTCACGGCCAACTATTCTTCCTATAGGTTGACCATTTCCTGGATTGGTTTGATCAACCACACATTCTAGCAATTGGGCCATGCTGGTTAGGATCGGGTTATTTCTATCGGTTTCACCCTCTCCTTCTATAGTACCTCTTCTTCCTCTACTTCTTCCTGCCAATATCTTTATCTGTATGGGTAACCCAAAACCACCACAATTCTAATATGAGAGATTACTATATCATAGAACATGAAATAAAACTCACAGATTGGTAGAAGCGGCTGGCGCGAACTGTTTCAGACTGGAAGAAGTGTTTATCTCAAGGACCATGCTCTGATACCAATTGTAAAGACCGGAATTTTTGTAACTTAAATTAATAAGTTTTGGGGTTCAAATAAAAGAATGCTAAAAGTTTTTATGCGGATAAAAACCAACTTCATACAAATTTCTGGACTGTATTGCAAAAGAATATAACTTTGTATTCGTAGAACTGAAATAACAGAAAGCAGATTAGTTCACATAACTACACGGAACATATATATACAATGATGATACAATTTTGTTCAGATTATATCAAAACAAGGAATCGGTAATCTGATATGTTTCAAAACTGTAACTATATTTCTGTACAACAAAACAGAAGAGACTGAAAACTGAACTGAAACTGATGTCCACGATAAACACCTCCGATATGTTCCAGATCACACCATCCAGCTCCTTACTATTCATCACCTGCACTCAAGAAAACTAGTGAGCCTAGGAGCTCAGAAATTAAATCTGGAATAACAAAAGCAGGCAATGCAAGCATATCAATAACTTTATCTGTACAATAGGTCAAATCTGAACAATGCGTATACTGAGTACTGCTGTTCGATAATCTGAAAACCGTATACTGGGAAAGCTTGAAAAGCTGAACAACATAATCTGCTAAATCTGAAAGATCTGAAAGAATAATTGCACATGATTTAATCCTTTAAAACAATTACTTGCTTTTAAAAGGAAAAAAAACTTAAATCTTTCTCAGAGTCGTGATTATAAATCACCATTTGCTCTGTTCTTATTATTAATCGAAATATGGCTTAGACACCTGGACATAGGTAAAATTAGTTTGATCAAACTATCATATGATATCAGGAGCTGGGAACAAATCCCATCTATCGCTATGAAGGGTATGTAGCTCGTCAACCACAACATGGTCCCTTCCGATTTGAAAGGAGCACACTGGCTGTCAGCCAGCATCCTCACCCTATCCATATAGACCATATGTTATCTATGCCAATATCTCTTAAACATTTTCTTTCTTTATATCTATCTGTACTATCTTTTCTTTCTTTTTCTGTAACTTGCTTTTATTTCGTTTCTTGATCTGAAACAGATCTCTATCAAGTATGGTTTGCTGTTTTACAACCATCTTGATGTTCAGAAACTATTGGGAATTCATGGAATTTCAATCGAAGAAGAAAACTGGAGCCAGCTCGGAGCATGAACAGTACGCGAACGTACCAGCTTAAAACAGAAACTCAGATCTAGGCTGTTTGGTCAACTCAGATTAGGGAAAGTCAACATGGCTTAAATGAACAGTTCAGATTACGCTGGTCAACAAGGTCAACTTAGCTCAGATTGCGAAATCAGATCACAACATAAAATAGTTCAGAGAACGAAAACAGATCGTGAACTCAATATCAGCTCTGAGAAAGAAACAGATCATGAATCATGAAAAAAGAATGACGAAGCTACTTGTAAGCTACTAAGGCAAAATATCAAAGCTGCTTGTAAGCTACTGACAAGAATCACGCAAGCTTCTCGCGAGCTTCTTTGAAGAATATCCCAGAAAACTCTGGAAGAAACAGGAACGAACATCTTAAAACATTTTCTAACAACTTTTCTGAATCAAAATCGCAGCAAACACATACTTTCTTTGTAAAACAACATAACTTCATTCTGCGTTTGAAGAACATAAAAAATAGTTCTCAAACCTTTTAAAACACATACAAACATGCAACAGAAACAATATATGCTTTCAAGAGTGTATCAAGAAACAGAGTTTACTTGACTTTTGTTACGACAACAATTACAACAAGCTTATCTGGCCTGGATCAACACACAACCCGTTCACTTCCTGTGAAAAGTTTTCAAAACTTTGTTCGGTTTCTTGCAGAGAGCACCGTTTGTGAAAAGTGTACTATTTGAGAATGAAATATGAATGAAGTGTTTCAACAGCTTTTATATGAAATCTGAAGCCTAATAATTGAAAACGTTTTCCTTCAAAAGTTCTAAAAATACTTAAAAATTGCTACTCTAAATTTTAACAACAAAAGACGCAAACCGAAACATTTTAAAATAGGAAATAAATCGGTTTGTCTGGACCGACTGGACAGCTTTCGCAACCGTGTCTCAAATCTGAAAATCAACTATACGAAAGCTGATTAACAATAGCATTTCAAATAGATCTCTCAATTCTTTAAACTTTCTAATTGTGGATTTAAATGTTTATGGTCATTACAGTAAAGAATCAGCTCACGTGGTGTTCGATGAAACCAGTTTTCGATCTTCGTCAGCTGCGAACTTGAACGATTTGTGCACCCATCTGGAATCAACCAACCTAGATGAATCAAATGATCACGAGGCACAGATCAGAAACCAAGTTGATGATCATCATACACTTGACACACAAATTACCAATGCTGATATTCGAAATGTTGCACAAGCTGATGTCCCAGGTAACATTGAAGTCATTGATTTGACTAACGTTGACCCAGTGCAGGACCAGCAAAAAACAGGTCTGCCAGCTGTCGAGGCCGTTTCAAACGACGTGCAAGCTGATCACGCGTAAGCTGATGTAGATCGCGTGCAAGATGAAGCAGATCATGCTCAAGTTGATGCAGATCATGTGCAAGCTGATGCAGATCTTGCACAAGCTGATACAAGTCGCATACAAGTTGATGACCCAAACAGATCAGGATTTAACGCCCAAGATGAACAAGTTCAGATCACATGCGTCAGCAAAAAACACGAAGCAAATCCCTTTGGACCTAATCTTTGATGGCATAAAAATCACCCACCTGAGCAGGTCATAGGTAACATTACTTCACCAGTTCGCACCGAGGCCAGTTTATGCATGGGTATTTCAATTCAACATTCATTTCTCATATAGAGCCTAAACTGATTGATGAGGCCTTAGTAGAGCCGAGCTGGGTAGAAGAGATGCAGGAAGAACTACATCAATTTGAACGAAATAAAGTTTGGAAATGGTTCCTAGACCATTTAATCACTCTGTAATTGGAACGAAATGGGTTTTTAGGGATAAATTAAATGAAGATGGAATTGTTGTTAGAAACAAATCTAGGTTGGTAGCACAAGGTTTTAGACAACTAGAAGGAATAGACTTTAAGGAAACCTTTGCACCAGTAGCTAGATTATAAGAATTCGCATTTGTCTTACATATGCTGCATTAAAAGACTTCAAAGTATTTCAGATATACGTGAAGAGTGCCTTTCTAAACGGAATCTTAACTGAGAAAGTGTATGTAGCATAACCTCCTGACTTCGTAAATCATACATATCCAGATCACGTTTACAAACTGGATAAAGCTCTATATGGGTTGAAGCAAGCACCCAGAGCTTGGTATGATACACTGTTTAAATTTTTGTTAGAACATTATTTCATAATAGGCACAGTCGATAAGACATTGTTTAAATTTGTTAAAAAAAAGATCACGTGTTATTAGTCCAGATTTATGTTGATGTACGAGATGAAAAACTGCTCAGCAGCGGCTACCCCAATGAGTGCCTCAATCGAACTGGACAAAGATGAAGCTGGAACTGCCAATGAGGTATCATTGTATCGTGGTATGATAGGATCTTTGATTTACCTAACATCCAGCAGACCTGACATCATGTTTTATGTCTGTACGTGTGCTAGATTTCAAGCAGAGCCAAAAAAATCTGATCAAATTACTGTTAAACATATTTTGAAATACCTTAAAGGTACTCCTAATGTGGGTCTTTTGTATCCCAAAGACTCCAGCTTTCAACTAATAGGTTACAGTGATGCAGATTACGCAAGTTGTTGAATTGATAATGTGAAGCACAAGTGGGACTTGTCAATTCATAGGAGATCGTTTGCTTTCATGGTTCAGTAAGAAGCAGACTTCAATCACCACATCCACAACTGAAGCAGAGTACTTAGCATCTGGGACTGTTGTGCTCAGATCTTATGGGTACAACATCAGCTTAGGGACTATGGCATTGATGCTTCTGAAGCTCCTATCTTCTGCGATAATACTAGTGCTAATGTGTTGGATCGAAATACAGTTTCAATATAGCTCGAGAGTTCAGAAGGGGGGGGGGAGGGTTGAATGAACCCCTTCATAAATTTTCTGAAAACTCTTTTCAAAAATATTTTAAAACATTCGGCTACCTCTAAGATAAGTTACCAGCTTTGAAGGATCTCATGATGCTTCTATTCTCTCGGGTAACAATAAAATGTGCGGAACGAACCTGATCAGTGAACAAATATACAAAATCGAAAGCTGTAAACAGTGAATAAATGCTGTAAAGTAAAAGGGACATGTTAGGATAAAAAAACAGGCTCGGGAGTTCAGAGGGGGGTGGGTGAATGAACTCCTTTGCTAATTTTTGTTTTAAAAGATTTTATTGCTCGATGCAAACCTCCAACCGAGTTACCAACTTAGAGGGTTCTCAGTGACTGCTGTTGTTTCGTGTAATAAAATGATTTTTATGCGGAAACAACATGATCCAACGGTGAGCAAGTCAAACAAATGTGTAAATGTAAAAGATGTAGATAAGAGAGGTTTGTTTCTGGAAGTTCGGAGCAAATTCTCCTACGTCTCTGTTAGGATCGAATATGCAAGAAAAACCATGCCTGTTTAAAATTATTTGAAAAACAGCAAGGTTTCAGATCTGAGCGGCGCTCAAATCTAGTACAGATCTCACGAGATCTGGTCTGTAAAAAACTGAGCTGCAATAGCTCAATGTTCTTGAAAGATTCTGCAACGAGAAGCAGATTGTGTATGATTAAAATCATGCGGAAAACAACCCAAACTGGTCTCTGAAAATCGAAAGCTCATCCAACAGATTTTATGAAATATGCAATGCAGAAAGCTGTAAATAACGAACAGATTTGTTTCTGGAAGTTCGGATCTCAATATCCTACGTCTCCCCTTCTTCCAAATCTGGAAGGCATTCACTAGAAGATTTGATCCGCAGACCCGATCAGATTTTGGACTTATCCACTGCCCAAATCTGAAGTCCTAGAATTTAAACCAGCTCTCAGCTTGTTGGCGCAGCGGCGGATTCATATCCCGCTCCCGGGGCGCAGCGGAAGATTTCAAAATTTTGCACCTGGAACGGTCAATACATAACAGATACAGCAATAAAACATCCATAGGGTGTTTTAGATTGGTACCTTGCTGGCTTCTAGGCGCCTGGCTCCGACCAATTTCACGAGGAAATTGGCACTTCAACGGTAGGCGGTCGTCGTTCTCCTAATCCGGTCCATGATTGAAATCACGATCCCTTCGTCAGTCTGCACTAGAAAACGTGACGAATGTTTCACGAAGGGAATCTCCTCGTCGAGACAGTAGGAACAAGTCCGACGGCGGCGACAGGCGGCGGTGCGCGGCGACGGGCAGCGGCGCAAGGGGGGCGACGGCCAAGAGGAGTAGAGAGGGAGGGAGGCGGCTTGCTCTAGGGTTTTGAGTAGTTATGTTGTGTTTTTAATGAAACCCTAGGGCCCTTAAAATCTAGGTTGGTAGCACAAGGTTTTAGACAACTAGAAGGAATAGACTTTAAGGAAACCTTTGCACCAGTAGCTAGATTATAAGAATTCGCATTTGTCTTACATATGCTGCATTAAAAGACTTCAAAGTATTTCAGATATACGTGAAGAGTGCCTTTCTAAACGGAATCTTAACTGAGAAAGTGTATGTAGCATAACCTCCTGACTTCGTAAATCATACATATCCAGATCACGTTTACAAACTGGATAAAGCTCTATATGGGTTGAAGCAAGCACCCAGAGCTTGGTATGATACACTGTTTAAATTTTTGTTAGAACATTATTTCATAATAGGCACAGTCGATAAGACATTGTTTAAATTTGTTAAAAAAAAGATCACGTGTTATTAGTCCAGATTTATGTTGATGTACGAGATGAAAACTGCTCAGCAGCGGCTACCCCAATGAGTGCCTCAATCGAACTGGACAAAGATGAAGCTGGAACTGCCAATGAGGTATCATTGTATCGTGGTATGATAGGATCTTTGATTTACCTAACATCCAGCAGACCTGACATCATGTTTTATGTCTGTACGTGTGCTAGATTTCAAGCAGAGCCAAAAAAATCTGATCAAATTACTGTTAAACATATTTTGAAATACCTTAAAGGTACTCCTAATGTGGGTCTTTTGTATCCCAAAGACTCCAGCTTTCAACTAATAGGTTACAGTGATGCAGATTACGCAAGTTGTTGAATTGATAATGTGAAGCACAAGTGGGACTTGTCAATTCATAGGAGATCGTTTGCTTTCATGGTTCAGTAAGAAGCAGACTTCAATCACCACATCCACAACTGAAGCAGAGTACTTAGCATCTGGGACTGTTGTGCTCAGATCTTATGGGTACAACATCAGCTTAGGGACTATGGCATTGATGCTTCTGAAGCTCCTATCTTCTGCGATAATACTAGTGCTAATGTGTTGGATCGAAATACAGTTTCAATATAGCTCGAGAGTTCAGAAGGGGGGGGGGAGGGTTGAATGAACCCCTTCATAAATTTTCTG
>KV020451.1:0-12723 GCA_001598015.1 Dorcoceras hygrometricum | reverse complement strand
AAATTCCGGCGAGGGAGGCGACGGCGGCGGCGGCGGCGACAAGCGGCGGCGGCGGCGGCGGCGTGAGGAGAGGAAGAGTGGCGGCGGCCTTTTGGAGCTAGGGTTAGGGTTGTAATCAAAGTTATGATCAAAGCCTCCTAAGTCTACATTAAGTAGACAAGCAATAGACTTGGACCGGCCCAACGGGCCCGGGTCCAACGGATGAACATTCGGTTCATCCCTATCACCGTGACTTCATCGTAACTCCGATCGTCGATCAGATCGGATCGATCGACTCAGCTTCCAAAACTGAATACTATGATCTAAAAAACCATTTTTCAGAACCCCAATGCAAAATGACCGTTTTGCCCCTCAACAGCGGGAAATCACGATTTGACCCCTGTTGACTTTTAGGAAGTCGCACTCCCCAAAATTCTCCTCAAGTGCTCAACACATTGAGCTCATTATCCGTGCGGGAATCTCGAATCCAGTACTTGTGTGACCCTCAATGGTTCAGGGATACAGCTAGCCGTGGGCCCACAACCATTGTGGCTCCGGAATCACAATTCCGGACTTGCCCATCGGATCATGGTAAGAGCGTCTAGCAACATCGCCCCATGATCCCCTAGGTATCACTGATAGTGCCTGCAAGAACCAGTTGGTCGTGGTTAGCGTACAGTACTGTCCTTTCAATCCATATATCCCGATCAGATCAACGACCATTGGTAAATCGAGAGTCGCAAAAGATCCGATAGCTATGCATACATCTTGGAGATCGAATAGTGACATCGTGAGTGTAACTAGGTAAACTCATTTACCTAAAACACTTCTAGTACTCTGGCCAGAGATTTATACACTATTATCCCCTCAGATAGGATAGGATATCCACGCATGTCTGCGAGCGGTGAATCCTCGACAACGATGCATCGACTCCTACATGCATCGGGGTCTCACCCAATCCAGCCGCCTAATGACCCCAAGTGAGTCGGCAAACGGGTCAAAGTGAGAAGCCTATCATGTAGAGTCCCAATGATGTTTCGAGTCGTGAGGACTAATCAGTACAACCAAGACCTTGGACTTATCCACTCGACAAATGGTAACCACTTGGAAAGTCCGAACGAGGGTAGTTCGATATACGGCTCCGGAATCACAATTCCGGACTTGTCCAACGGATCATGGTAAGAGCGTCTAGCAACATCGCCCCATGATCCCCTAGGTATCACTGATAGTGCCTGCAAGAACCAGTTGGTCGTGGTTAGCGTACAGTACGGTCCTTTCAATCCATATATCCCGATCAGATCAACGACCATTGGTAAATCGAGAGTCGCTAAAGATCCGTTAGCTATGCATACATCTTGAAGATCGAATAGTGACATCGCGAGTGTAAATAGGTAAACCCATTTACCTAAAACACTTCTAGTACTCTGGCTAGAGATTTATACACTATTATCCCTCAGATAGCATAGGATATCCACGCATGTCTGCGAGCGATGAATCCTCGACAACGATGCATCGACTCCTACATGCATCGGGGTCTCACCCAATCCAGCCGCCTAATGACCCCAAGTGAGTCGGCAAACGGGTCAAAGTGAGACGCATATCATGTAGAGTCTCAATGACGTTTCGAGTCGTGAGGACTAATCAGTACAACCAAGACCTCGGACTTATCCACTCGACAAATGGTAACCACTTGGAAAGTCCGAACGAGGGTAGTTCGATAGATCACCAGGTCACTATCTATCTGCATGCTCAGAACATCACAATGTTCCCTACCAATGAAACATGGTACTTCGCATCGCAGATACTAGTCTCAAGCTCGGGCGGCCTTATCCTCATTTTGACGGCCCAATCGACTAGGAACGTGTTCAGAATACATAGTGACTATTAGATGTGTTTCATGATAGCCGTCATACCCACTATCACATCTAACATACACTATAGTGCATTCTTGGTCTTTACTCAACGCATTTGTTAATCATCATACAACACAATAAAGTAAAGAATGCCATAAATAAATGCGAATATCATATATAAAGATCGTTTCATACAAGAGTCTATGAACCCACATGCCACAAGTTGGCTAGTTGGGCATCTACTCTAACATTTACAGCTTTTGCAGAGTATAAGTATGTGCTCTGTGCTACGTGTTGTGTAGTCTGATCTGTATTGCTGCTTGTGTTACATGTTGAACATGTCATGGCATAGAACGAATGCATATATCATATTGAGCCGACATCCTTCGAAAGCTGATGCATTGATGTTGTTATGAGTTGATCACGAGAGGTCGCACTGAGGACGCACCAGGTATCTCCTGCCCCCCAGTTGTTTTGGCCTGGATATGTGGTGGTGGGTTGTCGTTGGACACCTTGTTATACCATCGTGGCCGGGCGGGTAGCTCCCATCACTCACGATGATGAGCCACATCTATTTTTCATTGGGAATGCCTGGGTAGTTCCCAAATTCCCGATGACGTTGTCACATGTTGTTGTTGATTGTTTCGTTGGCCTCCGATTTTGGTATCCATTTCTCTTGACACCGAACATTCATTTGCATCGCACGTTGCATATATAATACATACTTCGTTTGTTGTTTTACTTTGTTCTCCGTATTGGTGCTTGACCCCTTATCCCTCCGGGACTGTTTGATTGTGTTGTTTGCAAATTCAGGTTACCCAGGTTCTTCGACTGGCCCAGGTGGTACGTCAGCTAGTGGAGCCCCGGGAGGTTGATCGAGTGTCCCATTTATATGTATAAATATTCCGTCAAGTCATTTACCGAGGGATACCCCATATAGTTGTTGCCTGGTTGGTTCGACCTTTGTGTTGATATGTTATACATGTTCCGTTGGTAGTTTATATGTGGTACTATGAATTGATTTTTGTTATAAAGCCTTTATTTTGAGTACTCGTGCATTTTTTTTTAAGTTGTATTTTCTGTTCAGGCCAAAAAGAAAATTTTAACCCACTTTTAAGCTCCGCATTATTTCGTTAATCGTGTGCTTAATCGGTAATTAAGAGCACCGGGCCTGACAGGTCAACATGCTCGATCCAGCCCAACAATGTTCCATCATATCAGCACGTCATGCTCGATTCAGTTCATGCTAGCAAAACAGCTCAGCGCTCATACGAACCGTTCAACTTGCACCAAATACGACCAGATATGTTAACATGAGGGGTAGTTTACGTTTACGTGTCCACGGGGGCACAGGCGAGTTGGTAAGACCTGGGGTGATGTGGGAATAACTTCCCCGGCTTCACGGGTTCGATTCTCGTGTGGAGCATATGCCTCACTGAAATATTGTGGGGGTATGCTCTGTGAATTAGTCCGTTACATGGGTCCTCTATTTCCTTTAATCTCTTCTCGATACTCTCGTACATTCTTTCTTAAAGTGTTTTTTACCGTCACATTTAAAGCGTAAAGCTATTCTTCTTATTTCTTGACTATGATATCTATGACTCCCACTAAGTCACGTTATGTCGATTGTCATCTTATCATAGGCAAAGATTATGCTTGCTTTGAAACTATCAACATATCTTTCTTAGTATTATGTAATTTTTCTTCACTAAGAACCGTGCTTAAAATATCATCAAAAGTTGACACATACATAAGAATATCCTTGTTTATGTTGATGATAATTGATCATAAGAATCTGGTACTTTGAAGTAGAAGCTTTGTATGTTCTTTTTCATTTATTACGTACATGCACCATAGATTGAGATGTACAAATAGAGTATTCAGTGTATTGATATGGTCGTTATCAATGAAAATTCGTCATCTGAATAGTATAAAGTTTTCTCTTTAAGAAAATCTTATTATGTTGTGACATAGCCTCGTACATTTTTGTCTCAGTATCTCAGAAATTTCAAGAATACTCGACAAAACTTCATTTGTTATACTCATATGTTTATTGGAAATAGCAGCATTATTCGTCTCATTCCATTTTTCATCATCTGTAAATTCTTTCGGTCTATCTCTAGGCAAGCAACCTTCTTGTTCGAATTGCTTGTATTTCAATTTTCAGAGCATAAAAAATGACTTCATTAAATATTTCTATTACGTACTTTATCGTCATTCTGTTGACAATTATATATCACGTCCATAAAAATTAAAAAAAATCTTTCTGATATGGAAATCTAGTCAAAGTTACAACAAATACAATAGAGCATACTCATAATTTTAAAAGAATTTATACAAAGGATATGATATCACTTGTTGATCCAAGTGGAGTATTTGAGATATGAATATAAAATTGAAAAAAATAAGACACCATTATTTTTGTGTCGAGAGCCCATAAAAATTATTAGAGTAAGAAGTACGGGTAACATGAATATATGCTACTATAATATTTTGAAAAAAATGTTGTTGACACGGACTCTGAGAAGAGAAACTTATCACACAAATAATATAAAATACACAAAGATACATATATATATATATATATATATATATATATATATATATATATATATATATATATATATATATATATATATATATATATATATATATATATATATATATATATATATATATATATATATATATATATATATATATATATGTATCTTTGTGTATTTTATATTATTTGTGTGATAAGTTTCTCTTCTCAGAGTCCGTGTCAACAACATTTTTTTCAAAATATTATAGTAGCATATATTCATGTTACCCGTACTTCTTACTCTAATAATTTTTATGGGCTCTCGACACAAAAATAATGGTGTCTTATTTTTTTCAATTTTATATTCATATCTCAAATACTCCACTTGGATCAACAAGTGATATCATATCCTTTGTATAAATTCTTTTAAAATTATGAGTATGCTCTATTGTATTTGTTGTAACTTTGACTAGATTTCCATATCAGAAAGATTTTTTTTAATTTTTATGGACGTGATATATAATTGTCAACAGAATGACGATAAAGTACGTAATAGAAATATTTAATGAAGTCATTTTTTATGCTCTGAAAATTGAAATACAAGCAATTCGAACAAGAAGGTTGCTTGCCTAGAGATAGACCGAAAGAATTTACAGATGATGAAAAATGGAATGAGACGAATAATGCTGCTATTTCCAATAAACATATGAGTATAACAAATGAAGTTTTGTCGAGTATTCTTGAAATTTCTGAGATACTGAGACAAAAATGTACGAGGCTATGTCACAACATAATAAGATTTTCTTAAAGAGAAAACTTTATACTATTCAGATGACGAATTTTCATTGATAACGACCATATCAATACACTGAATACTCTATTTGTACATCTCAATCTATGGTGCATGTACGTAATAAATGAAAAAGAACATACAAAGCTTCTACTTCAAAGTACCAGATTCTTATGATCAATTATCATCAACATAAACAAGGATATTCTTATGTATGTGTCAACTTTTGATGATATTTTAAGCACGGTTCTTAGTGAAGAAAAATTACATAATACTAAGAAAGATATGTTGATAGTTTCAAAGCAAGCATAATCTTTGCCTATGATAAGATGACAATCGACATAACGTGACTTAGTGGGAGTCATAGATATCATAGTCAAGAAATAAGAAGAATAGCTTTACGCTTTAAATGTGACGGTAAAAAACACTTTAAGAAAGAATGTACGAGAGTATCGAGAAGAGATTAAAGGAAATATAACGAGTACTTTAAGCAGGGATGAAATATTATTTAGCGAAACAGCAACCGTTATGGAAGATAGACAAAAGTTTTGTAACGAGTGGATTTTGGATTCAGGAACGAGATGAGATATGACTTTTGGAAATATGATAATCGTATCAGACTCTTTCACTGAAAAGGAAATGTTGATATCGCTTGGAATTGTTGAGTTCTATATATAAAAGAAAAAAACTCATTCCAAGAAAGTTGAAAAACAAACGAAAAAGTACCTTCTTCAAGACTGTATTTACCGTTCAAATAGGAACTTTGACAACTCTATATAAGATTGTTTGATCTGCCGTTCGGGCCTACCAATGTTACTACCCCTTCAATTTCATGGATTAATTGATAAGAAGCCATCGATGTTCTCCATTCTTAAAGAAAAAGTAGATGATAATGAAAACTTAAAGTCGTCACAATAAAAAAACAGGAAAATGAATATGAAAATTCAATGAAGGGTCTAATATTACACAAAAGAATCGTGAAGATAGAGTGTGAGAAAAAAATTTAAGAGGGCCAATAATAACACTGTCAAATTTAATATAGGTTCATAATCATTTGGTCATCACGACGAAGAATAAAAAATCGAGATCGGATTATTAACCCCTCATATATTTAAAACAAATTCGTACCATTTTTTTTAGAGAAATATGACATGATAAAGTGGGGGACGTGTTCAGTGTTCTTTTTGCCCAATTTCTTTATCTTTCATTTTAAAAGCATTCCCAAAACTAACATGTCCGCATCTCCCTTTCTGATTATCTCTTATTTCGATTTCAAATTTCCCCACCATTCAGATCTACGCTTCTTCTTTCTCGTTTCAACACATTTCTCTCTGCACAAAGAGAAGGAATGTCTCCCACTGAATTTGACTCCCATCTCAGAGTAAATTCCAATCGTTAATACCTTCCTTCAAACCGATTTCGTTTTATTTTTTTTTATAACCCAAGTAATCTGGGGATCCCATAGCTTTTGTCTACTACATTTCAACTCTGACTGCTCTGTGATGTATGTGGTTCTTTTGTTTTTGTTTTTGTTTTTTTTACAGGGATCTTCGTCTAGTCCAACTCCTCTAGGTGCAAGGTAAGTTAAAAAACAGCATTGCGAACTCTGGATATTTGTTCTTCATCAAAACTTTTCAGTTTATTGGACGATGCCGCGTAGATAGTTATGGCAACGAATGAAAATCCGCGTCTTGTTTTTTCGGCAATTTGTGGCGTTTTAATTTGGATTTGTTGAACATTTCACTAGTGAATACGCATTTGCGGACATAAGCAATTTGGAGCATTGTGCCAAGTATTTGAATCAAACACTCGTGACCTTCGGCTTCCCTGCTTCGCTCGATCTCTTCGCTAATGATCCGGTTAGATTACTTTTTAATGTGAATGTGTGATGATTCTTTGAGGTTTTAGTATAAATATTTATGATTTTGCGTTTGATTATTCTTTTCCTTGACTCAATACAGGTTTCGGTAGCGAGGACTTGCAATTGCATGTATGCATTGTTGCAGCAGAGACAAAGGGACATTGAGTTTCGGGAGTCAGCCAATGAGCAGAGGCAACGGTACTTTCAGTTATTTTTTGAATGATGGTTCTGATAATGTTATTTGCATAACTTGAAGATTAGTGATTTTTTTGTTGTTCTATTTACACATATCATGGAACAAATTAATGCATTGGACAGTTAAATACAGAAAATTGAAGATAGAGGATGAAGGCAAGAACTTTATTTTGGGTGATTACCTCAATTGTGTTTCACATTTTGTCAAAAGAAAAACAAGAGAAAGTTGAAGTAAATGCTGATACAATATTATAATTTATTAAGTCTGGCCATTTTTCTTAATTGCGTTTGAAGGCTTTGTTGGAAACATGGAGGGGTGTTTCTAAAATGAACGTAGTACTTTTGATCATCAAGGTGATGTAGAGAGCACAAAGTAATTTGCGGTTACTTTAATTTAAGGCTAAAATGTATGGTAACATTGAAATTTTGAGATACTATGTAAAGTTTGTTGATTCATTGTCTCGATAGTCGAAAGGACTGGCAGAAATAATCAAAGAGCTGCACACAAACATGATTTCCTGCGACCTTGTCCTAGGAAGTTGATGTATTAATATTACTTAATCGGGTGTATATTGTCAGGTTCTGCCTATTTGTAATGTAAACAATGTTTTCACATTTTAGCAGCTATTTGTAAGGCCACCTTATATTTTGATTTAAAATGAAGAAACAAAATAAATTTACTCTCATCACACAGTTTTCATCTGCAACTCATGTTTAGCATTTCTGCTCCTTATATGAAGTAAATGACTCACGGTTTCTTACTCCTTTGGAAGGCTTATGTCAGACATTTCAAGGTTGGAAGCCAAGGTGGAGAGGTTGGAAGCACAGTTAGCTGGCAAAGATAGGGACATAGCAACAATGACTAGAACGGTAGCAAAAGATCTAACCAGTTTCTGTGTATCAAATTGTTCATATATGAACCAACATGATATGAGTGCATACTTTCACCATATGTAAAAACATACATTAATAGGAAGCAAAAGCTACGGCAGCTTTCAAGTCTCAAATTGATAAGTTGCAGCAGGAGCGAGATGAATTTCAGAAAATGGTTTTGGGTAATCAGGTATTCATCTATCCTTCATTTGATTGTGACGTTAAGTTGCTCATGTTCATTGTGTTAATACATTTTTCAAAATTACACTATAAGCAGCAAGTTAGAACTCAGCAGATACATGAAATGAAGAAAAAGAAAAAGAGTATATAAAGTTGCAGGTATGTTGGATGCTGTTCTCGCGTTCCTTGCTTTAAATATGGAGTTTGAAGTGTCATTCATGAAGGAATGATTAAGTTAAACTGCTGGTAATTGCTATTTATTGTAGGAACGCCTTAATCAAGTGTTGATGGAGAAAAAGAAGGAATCTAGATCGGGAATGGAAATTATGAATCTACTACAGGCATATGCATTTTTCATACTCTTATCTTCTGTCACCTCATAACAATTATTTTGCTAATATTTTTGTGTTATGCCCATAGAAAGAAGGCAGGTCACGTGGTACTTGGAATGGAAAAAAGGCTGATAATGAGTTCTACAAGAAGATTGTATGCACTCAAATGAAACATTTACATTTCTCTTGCCTTTCTCGATTGTCACATGACTTTGTTGCTTTTAGGTGGATGCTTATGAAGCCAAAAATCAAGAACTTGCAGCAGAGAATGCGGATCTGAGGGCATTGCTACGTTCAATGCAGGTATCAATTTAAGTTTTGCAAATAGAGGCATAACCATCTCTTATCACTTGGACGTGTGATTACTATGATAAAGAGCTTTTACTAAAGCAAGTATATGATTTTGAAGCATTAACAATGATTTCAGGTTGATATGCGTGAATTCCTAAATGCTCCAGATGGGAAGCAGTCTTGTCTTGTCAATGAGAGGCCGGATACAGATCCTTCACAGTCCCCATTAGGTGGAAGGACGGTATGTCATAATTTCGGAAAGAATATCATTTTTTAATGCCTCTTAACTGCCTAAGTTATACTTTCATTTGTTGCAGGACATGTTCGATCTGCCTCTTCACATGGCTAGAGATCAAATAGAAGAAAGTCTTCGAACAAAAATGACTTCTATAAAGGTTTATTAGAGTGTAATCTTGTAGACTAACTATTAAGTTGAGAGTGGAACGTAACTCTTGGAACTGCTAAAGATTTCGTATGTTCTGCTATTTCAAATTCAAAGGAGCGCATGTTTCAACTTCAAGATGCACACAAGGTGGCAGACCTCACTTCGGATGTAACAGAGAGAGAACTTGAGCTAGAAGCTCAGCTTGTTGAAGCAAGGAGCATTATTCAAGAGCAGGTAATATACCATACCTTGGACTGCATTTCTATATTTTGACTGAAAATTAGGTTTCCTTAAATGTTATACATGACACTCGATACACTTCACATATCTTTCGCCTGTTTGACCCTGCGTTCACTACCCAACATGATGTTTTGTGGTGCATGTCCATGCTGCCACTTGATTATCCATTCGGTCATTTGCAAGAACTGATGGGAACACACTTGCTTTGACTTGTTATTTCCACACTTCCACTTCATTTCTTCCTGGATTCTGTTCCAACCTTTTAGGGGTTTTTTAGTACATTGTATTGTTTGGGTTTACCATGATTAATAACAAAGTGTATAAAATGTGTTGAAATGACCTAGAGGAGGTTGGAAGTGAATCTGGGATGAAATAAAATTGAGAGGTAGTTTCATAGTTTGCAGCTTGCTCCAGTTATTTTTTAAATGCTTTCACATTATTCTCAATACAATATATTAATCCACTGCAGA
This sequence comes from Dorcoceras hygrometricum, assembly GCA_001598015.1. Lineage (NCBI taxonomy): Eukaryota > Viridiplantae > Streptophyta > Magnoliopsida > Lamiales > Gesneriaceae > Dorcoceras > Dorcoceras hygrometricum. The sequence goes on along the minus strand of KV020451.1, from coordinate 2,750 downwards.
GTTTCACTTGTTATGAGGTTTTACTAATGACTAGTATTCTAAATGGCCACTGCACCGCCTTTGCATCAGGCTGTGCTCTAGGCGGTGGAAGGTGAGCCAGGCGGGTAAGGTGGGTGAGAAGGCGTGCAAGGACGGATGAGTTGGTCAAAAGTCAACATAATTTAGAAAACCCTAATTATCAATACATTATACACTTTATTTCAAAATATAATAGCCAACCTATCAGTGACAAGCACAAGTGCCTCCTTCTGCCTCAAACCGCTGCCACTGTGAACCGCCCCCATACTCCACCGGCCAGCCCAGTAGGTTATCTCTTTTATGATTATTATAACTATAGTAAATTTTTTACAATTCTTTATTTCTTTTATTGTTTTATTTCATTGTTTTTGTTTTAGTGCCTTTTATGTGATGAATCTTTATTAGTTATTTTGTTAGTTGCATTTATACATCTCTTGGTACCTTTTATAAATTGTAGTATGTTGAATGAAGCTTAGTCTAGGGCTGTAGGTGTAGGGGTGGGAAAAATACCGAAAATATCGGTATACCGTGCTTATCGAACCGAATTTTACCGAAAATACAGCAAAATTCGGTATACCGAAATTTTCGGTATGGTATGATATCGTACCGATAATTTCGGTAACGGTATCGGTATTAAATTTAAAAAATTTTCGGTATTTTCGGTATACCGAAATACCGATACATATATATTAATATATATTTCGGTATACATATATTTTTCGGTATATACCGAAATACCGATACATAATTTCGGTAAAATCGGTATTTTATCAATATCGTACCGGTTTTCGGTAAATCGGTACGTATCGGTATCATTTTTTTAATACCGCATTTTTCGGTATGGTATCGGTATCATTTTTTTCAGTACCGAATTTTTCGATACGGTATACGGTATGATTTGAAAAATTCGGTATACCGTACCGAACCAACCCTATGTAGGTGACCGCCCTGCCACCGCCTACCCCCATTTAGAGCAATGCTGTTGGCATTCTTATTTACTTTGTGTCTTGATTTGGCTAGTTGAATTCTTATCCACTTGCTGGTGTCCAATAAATAAACAACTAATCTACTTTCTTTGTCAATTTCCTTAAATGAACACTCAGTGATGAACACACGGTTTCCCAGTCTCTGAAGATTGGGTGAATTATAGAAAAGAATTTCAGGATGTTTTAGTGAAAATATAATACGAATCCATTTGAGTTAAATCTGCAGGAAGTCCTCATTTTTTGGCGTGCGTTGCACGTCTTGTATATTTTTCAATGTTAATAATAAATGGGGCAGTGAGAATATTTCTAACGAGTAACCAACTCCTTTTCACACTTTGTGTCAAAACAAATTACACAAATATAGTAATAAACCATGTTTAAACAAATAAACCATGACATGTAGAAATAAAAAACAAAATTTGGCCTCACTATCATTGGTTTAACTACTCCTGTTTGCCCTGTGCGTCAAAAAATCCTTCTGCGTCTGGTTTCGTTCTGCGTCTCTTGGTGGGAAGCTCTAAAGAGTGTAAGGATTAGTCCACATATGCTGTATCCAATAATCATCCACTCCTGGCTTTATCTTTTCTTGCAATTTCGAACCGAGGCTGCCTATGAATCCTACTCTTGGATATCAGCCCAACTAACAATTTCACGCCAACTTTTACCTGAATAAAACTTTAAGAGCTGCCACTTTTTAAACTGAATATTGAATTTCGTGACTATTACCATCTATTAGAATAATATTCAGTCTAGAAGGTTTTATTTCAGGTTTCGTAGAATACCACAACCTGCTTATTTCCGCCATGGATATGGCATACCTCTCTCCCTGTTTCTTGCTTTTTTAAAATATGATATCTGAATAACAAGCAACATCTCTCAATGCAGGCATCTATTATGTCTAAACGTCTTGCTAAACCTGAGAGGCCGAGGTATGCCTTTCTTGTTAAGTTTTCCCCCTAACTGGAATTTCCCCCTTACAGATAACAGTCAAGAGACGCTCACACAAACATGAAACATATGTGCATATGCATTGTTTTGAAGATGCATTTTTGGGAAAATAGAAAGGATGTTTGAATTAAAACTAAAAACAGGAAGTTGTGCAGGAGATTAAGTGGCCATTTGAGTACAGACAGGGACTCGCTATTGCCATCAGCAACTGAGGTACCATCTAATTCTTTCAGTTGTTTGCCCTCTCTCTTTTCAGATATTTTAAAAGGTTCACATATTTCTACATAACATGCTAAGATGTTACTTCATTGCTTCTTTAAGAGAGTAGATTCATAATTTATTTACCAAATGCTATATTTGATCCCTGTCAAATGTCAGAATTCCTTGCTACTTATGTTTTGTTTATGCACATTCTAGTAATGGCACAAATACTTGTATTCTTACCACCCATGTACTCTTTGCATCAGGGTCTGTGATGATACGCTGATCACAATTATGGTGATCTGTGCTGTACCTGAGCTTACCAAAGTCCAAAATTCAACATTATCTAAGCAGTAACACCAATTTTCCGGGTCCTCCGAAGTTATTAAACCCTCCACCAGGTTGTATGTTGGTTGATTAGTTAACAGGTGCCGTATGTTGTATATTCTATTGACCTCTTGTATCAATGTTTTACGATGTTGAAAGAGCTCAAACTTGGCATCCACTATTATTATCTTGTTCGTCTCTCTTTCTGGATTTTCTTTATGTTCAATATCTTCATGTTTCTTGGTGGTCTCTCTTTATGGACTTCTTTAT
>KV020450.1:0-10709 GCA_001598015.1 Dorcoceras hygrometricum | reverse complement strand
AAGAAGAAATTCTTGTGCAGGTGCTAGTCTCAAGCTCGGACGGTCCTTATCATTGTTACGGACGTCCCAATCGATTAGGAATTGATTTAGAATTTACAGGATTACTAGATGTGTTTCACGATAGCCATCCAATCCACTATCATATCTAGCATATACAATAGTACATTCAAGGTCTTTATCCAACAAATTTGAGCAATAAAAGAAAAGATAAAGAATGTCATGTAAACTGTAAATTATATAAATGAGTAAATATAATTTTTACAATAGAGGTTAAAAAGCCAATTGCCAATAGTTTGTTGGCTGGGCACCTACTCTAACAACAGATACAATTAGCAGATACAAAGTGTATACAGATAAGGATAAGTGTACAGATATACAGATATACGGTATGTAGTCCCATTCTTTATTCTTTTGTATAGTTGGAGAAGTTTTACAAATAAGTGATTAACAGAAACCAGATTGGGACTTCAGAACTCAGTTAGAAGCCATATTAGGACTTCATGTATGAAACATGAATCTAGTATGTGTATACAGGTTGCAATGCTTTAACAGATACAAGCATAAATTGACTGGTGTCGTTCTAGTTTAAGGTTCGTAGGGTTGACGTAATTGCACCTCGACTGGAGATTTGATGCTCCACAGTTTGTCTCATTTTCATAAAGAATAAATGGAAAAGATTCCATTCTGTTCTTGTATTTCTTAATCAGTTGATCATAGAATTGGAGAGAAGCAAACATTAATATATCGTATTTGCAAGAGCTTATTTTCAAAGCATTTCTCTGGCGTACCGATATGCTAACTGGTGTCATTACAACTGTATAGAAAGGGATTCTTGACACTTTTTTCACCTCTTTATGTTATCTCTCAATGCTTTACTGAAGAAACCTATCTCTCAAATATTTTTCAAAGCTCCAGTACTACGTAGATAACAATATGAGGATGCATATTTGGTGTGTATGGAAATATCGAGCTGAAAAATAAGCTAATGAGATATTATTCTACGTTTTCAGCTCTGGGTTTTGTCATCACCAAAAAGGGGAAAGTGTTGAAAAATATTATAAGTTTTAGGGAAGACATAATTCAGTTCAGATAATATTAGATCAGATCAGGCATAATGGGATGCAACAAACCAGGTCAGGCTAAGTAAAGTCAATTTAGTCTACAGAACAGTTCAGATTAGATCACGCTAAGTAAGGAGAACATAGCTTTTGGAACAATTTAGAAGGGCAATCAGATCAGAGCTAGGTGGAGACTAGTGAACAGATCGATACAGATCATAGCAGGTTCTACCAAGTATTTTCAAGCCCTGGAACACTTCAGATCAGAGCCTAGAAGAGAACAAATCAGTTTATGAGCTTTGATAGAACATATCTGATCAGAGTGGATCTTCAAAGCAGTTCAAGAGCAGAACAGAGTATGTGGAGCTTCGTAGATCAGGATCAGATCATATCAGGAGGAGAGTGGTACACAACAGTTTTTGAGGCAATGACTTGGCAACATGAGTGTAGCAGATATGTTTTTCAGCATAAGCCACAAAATGACTTGCTACTTTTGGAAACCATTCAATGGAGCAGTACATATCAAAGGAAGATCAATAATTCTCATTAAATGAATGGAAGAGGATTCAAAGATGTACCTACTAGATACATTATTACCGTTTGAATCATAGTGAGTTTAAAAAGAATAGTCAAGTGTAGAACAAACAATACAATATAATATACAACAAACAAACACAACGAAAAGAAGCTTTCTACAACCGCACTTGAGAATTTTTCATTTCAATCAGAAGATTTTATCTTATTGATTGTCAGTTTAAATCTTATGTAAAGTATTCAGCTGAGAGCTGAATCTAGGAATTTGTACAAAAACAATCTATATATTCAAAAAGCCTTTCTAAACTTCTTTTTTTACAGCCTTCGTGTTGTATTAGATTTTCTACAGCTTGTCTACTGTTTGTCGAGTGATATTAGGAGTTTAGATCGGGTATTTTCTGACTGATTGGATTGGGATATTGTGTATTCTACATCAAAATCTTCTAATGGATATCCTTTCCGTTGGGAAGGAGAGGAGACGTAGAATCGTGCTTCGAACATCCATAAATAAACTCGACTCTCAAGTCTGTTTTATTATTTCAGCTTGCATGCACTACTCTTTAAGTTCACTGCTCAATTGTCATCTTTTTGCATATTTACTTATTTCACAAGAAAGCAGATCGGATTGAGTCTAGGAATCAGGTTCTTCCAAAACTATTTTAAAACATAAAAGTTTGCAAGTAAAGTTTCATCCCCCCTCTCTAAACTCTAAACCATAACTTCGATCCTGTTAAGCAGTATCATAGTGATCTGATCTGGATCTTGAATTCCAACATAAACCATAGAAAACAATTTTCAATTGCAAAATTCGAGACAAAGAAACAGTTTTAAATTACAAATTTACTTAATCATTTCTGAATTGAAGGAGTATCACCATAGCAACGAAATATGTCAATTGTCTGGTTATTTATATTATTTAGAGATAATTGCTCTTGTTGTTGATACAAAGTTCATCAATAACAATGATGGGATCAATTAGAATTACCACAATCTTTAGAGGTGTGGGAATAAACGTTTTTAAAATTTTATGCTTTGAAATTATTTTTGCAAATCAATCGAGAGTCTTAGCTATTATCTTGAATAATAAATAATTATGCGAAATGACCTCAGTAAAACAATGAACAATAATATGCAAATGTGCGTAAACTGAAATAAAATAGGAAAGAGATTTGTTTCTGGAATTTTGAAGTTGTACTTCTGAGTCTCCTCTTCCTCCTATCGGGAAGATTTCCACTAGCAGACTCAAAGTAAGATACAAATAACCACTCATACAGGCAGCACCTGATCCCAACTTCTAATAATAACACATATGTTATTATTTGAAAAATGCTTGAAAGATTTAGAATAAAATAATAATAATGGCCTAATTTTGTTTTCAGATCTAAGCTTAAATATGTACAGAAGTCTAAACAACAAAGAATAACAAGTATTTGTTTTTATGAAGATTTTTAGATAGATTTCAAATGGCGTTTGTTCGCGTTACAAGCATCGTGTCCCTGAACTTAAAAACCTACTCCTTATATAGTCTTCGTATTCTAACAATAATAATATTATCAATAGACTCAGCCGACGAATCATCGTACTATTGTTTCAAGGTAATAAATGTACATTTAATTCTTGTACTTTCTCCGTACTGTCCATAAAATGCACTTATTTTTAGCTCAAAAAAAGTAATCCTGTACAAAACCAACTCTGATACATTTTGATTCTACCCAAAAATTTTTTCAACAACTAAAACGGCTTTCATCAAAGTCAACACCTCAAATTTTGCTCTAATATGAAAACTGATCGAAGATCCAATCTGATTCGCTCTCTGATATGATTTGTTTTGCCAATAAATACTAAACATCCAAAGTGATATGATCTACACTTCTCATCTGATTTGAGCTGAAGTTCTTAAGGCTTGATCCGCTCTAAGCTCTTATCTAGCTAGACAGGTCAATTTATCTCTTAGCTGATTTTTTGTTTTCACCAAAAATTAGAACTTTTATACTTCAAAATTTATCCCTTTTTGGTGATGACAAAACTAGGAGCAATAGACTTAAAAGACTTTTTCTTTTATAACATGAAGTCATTACAAAATACGAAACACACAAATCGCTGATTAATGTTGCTCTTGCTAACTGCTTGAACTCTGATATGATCCATGTTTTTAAACCGTATGTACATCATTAATGATAAGCCTAGAAGCACAGATATATGTTGTACAATATTTTCAGTTCTGCTATGATATATTCCCTCTTTATGGAGCTTTGCAAAGTTGTTGATGGACATAGATACTCCAAGACATTATATCAAAGAAAATTTTGTTATCTCTTCCTCTTGCCACTTTCCCCATTTTCGACATCACCCTTACTCTTTAAACATTCCACAACTTCAAAAATTTGAAAGTTGAGTGTCAGGCCCGGTGCTCTAAATCATACCATTAACGTAAAATACGAAAGCTTAAACTATGGGTTAAAAATTCTTTTTCGACCTGAACAGAAAATACAATTCAAAATACAATCATACTCAAAGTATAGATTTTTAACTCAAAATCTACACAGCAAAAATAGCACCAGAACAGTATAAAAATATCTCAACAAATACAAATCTCATACAAGTATTCACGTAGGGCATCCCCTGGAAAACACGCTTAATACAATATACATAACTGGGACTGAAAACGGGGCCCTACCAGTTGACGCACAACTAGGTCTAGATGATTTACCTTAAGAACCTGCAAAGGCCAAACACAAGACCAAAGCAGCCCCAAAAGGGAAAAACAATGAGGTCAAACCTTAGTACGAAGAGTACTCATAAAACAGAAATCAGATAAGGCATGCAATATCTCAAGACGTGAAATGCATGGAGGGTACAACGAAGACTCATCGTCTGTCTCAAGTTCACAACAGACTCAGCTGTGAATCATCAAATCAATAATCAGTGGCCACATCGCAGGTGAGAGTTCGGGAGCTACCCAGCCATCTCACGTGCAGTACCAGCAACACAAAGTCTCTTAGCTCAACCCAACTTGTTGTCAGGCCTCGTGCACAACACAGTGTTAAACCACGCAAAACAATAGCGGAAGCATACAAAAGTGGCTTAAAATTTTCTCTTTTGCCCTGACGATTAAAACATCTAATTTAAAATACAACAATACTCAAAATATCCCAATTTACCAAATCAATTCAGTACAACAGTACAACATTAAAACATATATCAAGTACCATACAACCACTACTACCAAGCACAGGACAACCCCCGGCTATCAGTACTGATACATAATATGCTAACGCTAACTGGGACACTCTAACCACCTCCTGGGGCACCTCCAGCTGGGTCTACTCCACGACCAGTAGAGAAACCATGGTAACCTGAAAACACATACAGGAAAATAATACCAGCCCCAGAGGGACATGGGGTCAAACCCCAGTACGGAGAGAAACTGGAAACAGCAGTTAGATAGCAACAGATAAAATGCAAATGCTATGCATGAGACAAAGCTACAACCGAACACAGGGAGCCAAAGGATTCCAAAGGCAGCTCAACAACTGGAATCTGAACAAAAGGCAGTGGCCACAATGTGTGTGAGTATATAGGAGCTACCCACTAGTATCAGCACATGGTACCAGGTGCATAAACAATGCTCAACCCGCTGTTGCCCAACACATGATATGTGGGAGCCACCCACTCCGCTCACGATGGCTAACAGTCCCAGCAGGGAGATGAGGGACGGGAGTTACCCGCGCGCCTCTACAAGCACCCTGGCACGCTCAATTTATCAATCGAAAGGCACAGCTATAAGAGATCTGAAACAACATGGAACAGATGCGTGTATGCAGTGCAACATAATGCAACATATAACAGACAATATACACAGCGTCACAGACAGCAAGCATAAGAACATATCCATGCCAAATCTCAACGCTGTAAGCAAGCTCAAATCCGTACCTCAAGTCTCTGTGCAACAATTACTACAAACTGGGTCCGGGAAACGCAGATCTCACACCTTCTAGGCCAATTACAAACAACTACTCAAGGACCAAAACACAGAAAAGCAACAGCTTGGAGCTACGAACTCAACAAGCACTCATCCTACCCTTCTAACACAACAGAAGGCTCTAACAAAGCACAAGGTAGGATCTGAACACTTACCCAACAAGCTAGGATGGAATGCTAACAGACTACAGAAGGGAGATGTCTTCGCGCACCTCACCAGCTTCAAGCAAACATCCGTAAGAAATATCCAAACGAAGCGTCTCAGCAAGAGGAGTCCAACTCTACCACTCTCACTTCAATCAGAGTTGTCTACCATCGGAAATCGAAGAAGATAAGGTTCGGTGAACAGTAGCTAGGGTATCGCGATAGAGATCTACAATCGGGAAATATTCTAAGTGTCGGGAAATAATAATAGAGAACTAAGGCTAAGTCCCCTATGTAAATCTCACTCCTTATTAAGACTGGAAACAGATCCACCGACAACTTAAGCTAACACAGCTGAAATTCCCGCTTGCATCCAGATCTCGCAACAGATCTCACTCTACGCTAAAACAGCGATCACTTAAACAAAACGACGTCGCAGAGAGTTACTGTCGGCTGGACACGTCACCCGCTACTCACTGCTGAACAACTAACCAACATCTGTTCACAACGTAACATCTGATCTCTCACACAGCTGAAGACCAACGCTGCTCACTGCTGAGTCTCCTCCGCTAATTCAAAACTCTATCGTTCCAACTAATCCAAACGACGACGTACCAACACCCGCTACTGAAAACAAGCTAGGAGACATCTAAATGCACACGATAACAGACTTCTCCTCAAAACTGAAAACCAACAACAACTGCTCACGTCACCACTGCTGAACGCTAGCACTCAGCGATGACCCATGCTAACTTCTGAACAGATTCTCAAGCCAAACTCTAACTCTCCAGACTTGATCCAAGGACTAAAACAAACCCGATAGCTTCTTCAAGCACATCGACGCAAAGATGATCTCAATAAAACCCGATTAATTAAATCAATTAATCTCATCAGCTTTTCGGGTCTCACACTTGTGCCATTCAGCTTACTGAGGGGTGGGAGCTACCCAAGTGAACCTCAAGGCAGACACAATCTCGCAGTGGGGATTCGAAGGTACAGGAGCTACCCGACACCCTTCATTTCATTTTAAAATCAGCATGCTGGTATCATCCATCATAGGATAAAATCAGGTATCAAAAGAAATCAGCTCAAGTTGATATTGTTGGCACAGCGGAGGATCCGGATCCCGCTCCCGGGGCGCAGCGGAAGATTTAAAAATTTGGACCCGGGAACGGTCAATACACAATAATAACAGCAACTAAACATGCATAGGATGTTTAGATTGGTACCTTGCTGGCGTCTAGGCGCCTGGCTCCGACCAATTTCACGAGGAAATCGGAACTTCAACGGTAGGCGGTTGTCGTCCTCCTAATCCGATCCACGACTGGATTCTCGATTCCTTCGCCGGTCTGCACTAGAAAATGCAGCGAAGATTTCACGGACGGAATCTCCTCGTCGAGACGGTCGGAACAAGTCTGACGGCAGCGACGGGCGGCGGAGGTGGCGCGTCGGCGATTGGCGATGACGGCAAGGGAGGCGACGGGAAGGGAGGTGGCGACGCAAGGAGAGTGGGGAGAAGGGAGGAAGAAATCTAGGGCTTTGGTGTATCTGTCAATGCTAACCCTAGGGCCCTATATATAGATTTCTTCATGGGCTTGGGTCGGGCCCAGGCCCATATGGAAATTCATTTCAAGTCCACTGCAGTGGCTTCATCATAATCTCGATCGACGATCAGATCCGTAACGCCCCAAAATCCATAGGACCACATTTATACATTTTATTGATCTCATGGGCCAAATTGGCAATTAAATGTTATGTATTTGCTGATTTATTGATGTTAGCAAGTAAGATGCGCTGCGGCTGGTACCAGCAGATGACTCCAAAGAGTGATGCACGAGCTGGTTCTAAATCGATTGAAAAATATTTTAAGGAGGTGAAATGATTTCTTTTGGAAAAGGTTTGGTACTTCACAAATTAAAATGGTTAGAAGGGAGTTTTTATTAAAATATTGTAACTTGTTTAAAGTGTGTCATGCTAAATATTACAAGTAGCTTGCCACTAATCCCTTCGGTATTTAAACCTGTTTTTGAAGAAAGATCTTTATCATTTTCAAAGAAATCCTCCTGTGTTCTTCAAAGTTATTTGCAGAGAAGTTTGTGTATTGCTCAAGGGGAAGAATTCTGCAGGGATCAGTTGCTGTTGCAAAGCTACGGTTAAGGCAAGTAAAAGCTGTTTCTTGACTCACCATTTAAAGCATATATTCATGTATCTGAGTCTTCTTGCCTATATGTTATTGTAAGTTTTGAAGTTCATGTTTTAAGATGTTTTAAACATGAAAAAGGAAAGGAAATATGGGATCAAATGATGTTTTGAAATGATATTGATGCTTCCAAAATATTTTCCAGAAAGTTCTGAATGTTGCAAAGAACTGAGGATTCGATTGTTCAAGAAAAGTCTATGAATGTTCTTCAGTTTAAAAGTCGTAATATCAAGATTTGATGATTGTGTAATCGGTAGTTGCTAGTTGAATCATTATAAAGTATGGTTTGATAGGCAACAACTGATGGCATATTTTGATGTTACAAATGTTGAGTTATGTTCCAGCAGCTGCATCTCCTTGTTAAGATTCAGCAGCTGCATCGTTATAATGCTTACGAATGTTCTTCCTTTTTGCTGTAATGTCGGGATTTGATGATTGTATAATCAGTAGTTGCTAGTTGAATCAGTATAAAGTCTGGTTTAATAGGCGAAGGCTGGTAGCGCGATCATTGTTTCGATATTACAAGTGTCTTTCGTAAATTCCAGCAGATGCACTGTTCATCAGCAGGTGCATCTTTTCTTGATAAAATCAGCAGTTGCACTTCTTTGTTGAAGATCAGCAGCTGCATTGTTATCGTAAATTCAGCAGCTTCAATTCATTTGTTAGAATTCAGCAGTTGCGTTGTTTTCATAAAATCAGCAGATGCACTGTATCAGAGTTGTCTACCATCGGAAATCGAAGAAGATAAGGTTCGGTGAACAGTAGCTAGGGTATCGCGATAGAGATCTACAATCGGGAAATATTCTAAGTGTCGGGAAATAATAATAGAGAACTAAGGCTAAGTCCCCTATGTAAATCTCACTCCTTATTAAGACTGGAAACAGATCCACCGACAACTTAAGCTAACACAGCTGAAATTCCCGCTTGCATCCAGATCTCGCAACAGATCTCACTCTACGCTAAAACAGCGATCACTTAAACAAAACGACGTCGCAGAGAGTTACTGTCGGCTGGACACGTCACCCGCTACTCACTGCTGAACAACTAACCAACATCTGTTCACAACGTAACATCTGATCTCTCACACAGCTGAAGACCAACGCTGCTCACTGCTGAGTCTCCTCCGCTAATTCAAAACTCTATCGTTCCAACTAATCCAAACGACGACGTACCAACACCCGCTACTGAAAACAAGCTAGGAGACATCTAAATGCACACGATAACAGACTTCTCCTCAAAACTGAAAACCAACAACAACTGCTCACGTCACCACTGCTGAACGCTAGCACTCAGCGATGACCCATGCTAACTTCTGAACAGATTCTCAAGCCAAACTCTAACTCTCCAGACTTGATCCAAGGACTAAAACAAACCCGATAGCTTCTTCAAGCACATCGACCCAAAGCTGATCTCAATAAAACCCAGTTAATTAACTCAATTAATCTCATCAGTTTTTCGGGTCTCACATCTCTCCCACACTAAAACAGGATTTCGTCCTCAAAATAAAACAGCTCTAGATCAAGAGTTCAAGATAACTGGGGAAAAGAACTTAAGTAAACATATACTGGGAAATAACAAAGAACCAACTACTGGAAGCTGCTCCAACACTCACTTGAACAGATGCGGCCACTCACGCTGCATCTTCTCTTCTAGTTCCCAAGTAGCTTCCTCTCTACCGTGTTTGCTCCATTGAACTATCATCAAGGGAATGGTTTTGTTCCTCAGCTGTTTCTCTTTTCTATCCAAGATCTGCAAGGGATATTCCACATATCTCAAAGTCCGATCTATCTCAACCTCGTCAGTTCTCAACACATGCAAGGGATCTGGCTCATACTTCCTCAACATCGAAACATGAAACACATCATGTAAGGAAGACAGATCTTGTGGCAACAACAACCGATATGCCAAAGGGCCAATCCTCTCAGCTATCTCATAAGGTCCAACATACGAGGAGCTAACTTTCCCTTGACATTGTGAGGATTCAGATTTCTAATTAGTGATTAATAGGATTTTGAGTTAGATTAGTCACGAGAATTAAGAATTTAGATTTCTGGAATTTCGAATTTTGGTGAAATCTGTTCGAATGGTTTGAGAGATCTGCTTTCCCGAGATCTGGTCGTGTATTGTTGGAATTTCGAATGAGATCTGTTTCTCCTTAGCGTTTCGAAAAGCACCGTGAATTTGGATAAAACGGTGTCGTTTTGGAGAGATCTGGTTGTCGAGAATGGCGTGGAAATGTTTTTGTTGTTCTTCGTGATTTCGGATTTGGTGACATCAGCAGGTCTCATGGGTGACGTAATAAAATCTCATGCAAGAACGTAATCGCGTTCATTTGAGGGATCTGGTCTCATTACGGCGTCCTTTAGTTGTGCGTTGCTAAGCGAGAGATCTGGTTTCGCGTGAGGTATCTGTTTTTGCTCATGCGACGTCGTTTTGTGCATTGCGCGTGTTTTAGCGCTGAGATCTGTTTGAGTTTAAGCGCTGAGATCTGGTGCCTATACGTCGTCGTTTTGGAGTTGCGCGCGGACGCTGGGATCTGTTTTGGTGAAACGCTGCCGTTTTATGCTTGCGCGAGATTTGACGAGAGAATTTTGTAGCGTGAAATCTGTTTTGCGATATTTTGAGTTGTAGGACTCTGTTTTTTTCGGTGTTTGACTTGTTTTGTATTTTATTGAGTAGAGGATATAAATATTAGTGTTGAGTTACACTTAGAGCATTCCAGACCTGATATTTCTTATCCTCAAACTCGAAACCCTCGAAATAGCTACTGTTCACCGTCTCTTTCTATCGCG
>KV020449.1:0-10478 GCA_001598015.1 Dorcoceras hygrometricum | reverse complement strand
GAAGAACCAGCTGCAAGGCACAACTGGTTCAGGTTCCTGCTGATCTGACCAGTCGATGATGTAGGTATTCCCCGAACGTTTTCCTACCAACACAGTCAGACCACTTGGACTTTGAACCGTGCATGTGTGTTGTTGAAACTGGACTGTGTAACCTTTGTCACACAGCTGACTAATGCTAATCAGATTGTATTTAAGATTATCAACAACTAGGACATCAGAAATAGAGATGTTACCGTGGATAAGCTTACCCTTACCCACAGTGTTACCGTATGCATTATCTCCAAACACAATTTTAGCTCCTTTGTGTGGTGTGAGTCGGTTAGCAGCTTTTTATTTCCTGTCATGTGTCTTGCACAGCCGCTATCCAGGTACCACAAAGTTGTTTCAGGTGCTGCTTTGTACCTATTATCCTACAATCAAACAAGCAGCTTTTGGTACCCAATTTTACTTGGGTCCTGATTGGATTACCCCTTTTGGGACCCAGACTTGAATTACCCTTACAGTCTTTCCAGTATGTGGGTCCACAAAAGTCTGTGCATAATTGCGGTGAGATCTGTTTAGTTTTGATTTCACATTTTGACCATATGAATCTCTCCTTGGCTGAGTATTTTTCCAACCAGTTTTTACCTTCTTTGAGCTATGCCACGGCTGGTTAGGAACAAACGGTTTTTGACCAGCTTTCACATTAGCTTTGACAAAGCTCATTTTATTGAACTTGTCATAGGCCTGCTGTGACATAGTACTGGTCTCTCCTTCACTGAATTCACTACTATTGAATCCCAAACCAGACTTATCATTGGCTAGTTTTTTACTCTCGTTCAGTTTTTGAAGAGATCGAGAATACCGATTCCAAGCGCTCACTACTTGCTTCAATATTTCGATTTCAGCTTTGAGCTCACTGGTCTCATTTTTCAACACATCATTCTTAGCTGTTAGCTTACTTAGCTCGATTTTCAAACTGTCAGTGTCACCATGTTCAACAGCACTTGGTTCGACTGAGCTATTTTTCAAATCAGCATTTTCAGCTTTCACTTCCTTGCGTGGCATGCTCTCACGCACTGACGTCACCAGATCCCTCACGCGAACATCCTTCAGCGCTCATTACAAAGGAACCAGATCTCACATTTGAATGTACTAACGTTCCAGCAGTCAACGCCACAGTTGACCAATATGACTTCTGCTTACGTCACACGAGTACTAGCAGATTTCTCACAACATCCAATTGCGCTGACCCGCGTTGACATCTGGAAATCCCAAAATAACAGCGTTCACTTCCGTGCCCTTCTCAACATCCATATCTCACCAAAACACTGCGTTTTACCTCCTACTCACGGCAAAACACGTTAACACACAGGGCACCAGATCTCTATCAAAATCAAATCAATTCGACCCCAAATGCTAACCATATTTCACTCGATAACTTTAGCGAACAGATCTCACTCACCAGACCTCTCCGCTTGCGCTAAAATCAAGTGTTACTAAGGAAATCAGATTTCTATCATAATTTCTACAATTCAACTCCAAATTCCAAACGGATTTCTCCCAAAATCCTAAAATTCGAAATCTGAAAATATGATTAATCCTTAATCCAAAACCTGATTCCTCACAATTGTCTTCACGTCCCACTCCTTGGGTAACTCCCTCATGACCTTCAATTCCAACTCTCTGTTACTGTATTCTTTCCCAAGGCTGTTCAACTCTATGACAATTGCTCTGAATCTTTCGTCGAACTCTGTCATGGTCTCTCCATCCTTCATCTTGATGGATTCATACTTTTGCTGAGCGAATTTTTAACTTGTTTTCTTTTGTCTCGTCGCTTCCTTCACATATCTGGGTTAGCTTCTCCCATATGTCTTTAGCAGTATGACAGTTCTTGATCTTGCTGAACATGTTCTTGTCTTTGTCCAGCGTCTTAAATAGTATGTCCTTTGCCACGTTGTCTAGGTTCGCCTTTTTCTTGTCCTCATTGGTATATTCGTGTCTACTATTTTCCAAGAAATGAGGCTCGCCGCTGGTTATCGCAACAGCCAGATTTGGCTTCATTATTTTCAATGGTCCTTCTGTGTTGACATACCACATATCATCATCTATAGCTACTAGATGTGCTTGCATTCGAATCTTCCAATCATCATACTCTTCCCTCGAAAACAAAGGAATCTTGTTGTGAGAGATCGACATATTGAGATATAGTAAAGCGCGAAAAATAACTGTTTAATAACTGAGATCGCAGGCTCTGATACCAATTGATGGTCCCAGAAATAGGATCAATATATGTATAGGAGTTCAGAAGGGGGGGGGGGGTTGAATGAACTCCTAGGATTTTAAATTTTCGTTTAAAAGTTTTACTGTCACTGCTAAACTTAAGTCCGAGTTACCAGACTTAAGGATCTCAGTTTAATGCAAATCTCTTGGCTAACAAAGATAGTGCTGAAAGAATCCAATCGATTTGTGAACAGACAAACAATAAATAACTTTGCAGAATATAAAAGATAAGAGTCAGAAATTTGTTTCTGGAAGTTCGGATATAAATATCCTACGTCTCCTCTTCTTCCTCTTCGGAAGGTATCACTAGAAGATTTGATTTGTACAGGTCTTCTGCACACACCCAGTCACCGAGCCTCGCTCAAAGTGAACTCCTAGTATCTCCCCAACAATCCACGCAGACGCTGCTGCTGGTTTAAAACACTTTGCAATATTTTCAAACGGCTTTTAAGAGCACGTTTGTTACAGACTCAACTAAATAACGACAGTGAATACAAGTTCTGTGAGACTGTAAAATCCTCTGGTTTCTTAAACAAAGAAACACGATTAAATGGTTGAACCAGAGGATGACTTGAAGGTATTTCAGTGAATAACAAAGGTTGTATTCTTCAAGTCTTTGAGATTCGTGAATATAACTTCAAAATGCAAGGGAAGCTCTAAGAATGTATTTCGACAGCGTGACCGCAAGATAATTAGAGTGAAGGATGGTTTCTTCATTCCAGCTTCTGCTATTTATAGTCTTCGTTCTTAACGGTCATTAAATTCTCCAAAGGAAATAAATACCGTTTGAATTTCTGTCAAATTTGTACACCGTAATTCCTGCTCCACTAAGAGTCAAGTCGCTCACTGTCAGAGCAAATTTGGCGTTGTTCCATATTTGTGCAAACGCCGTAAACCGCTCTCTGAGATAGTGTACTATTTACCTAGAATAGTACTGATACTGTTCCCTCAATTAATGTCATATGTACGATTCAATCTTCGCCCTTGATTTCTTCTGATATGAACGTTTGAATCGATCCATTGATTTGCACAACAGCTGATGACTTGAACAATTGAAAGAATACATCGGCTGATTACTTCATCGCCTGATAATATGCATCAGTTGATCGCTTGAAATATTTCACTTCAAAAAGTATCGACTGGTCCAAGATCACTGTAGCTACCTGCTGGTTTCCATTAAGAGATGTACCTGTTGGTTGTTACCATTGCAAAATCATCGACTGAATCTTAGCGCGAAGGCAAAACGCTGTCGTATCTATTTATCCAAACGACATCATTTAACTTCCACTAACATTAAGTTCCATCGACTGGTAAACAATCCACTGTAGCTATCTGCTGATTCTTCTGTAGCCATCTGCTGAATTATCAACGCAAACTCCAATGACTGAGATTATAGCGATAGATCAATACGCTGCCGTTTCAACTTATTTGAGCGCTGTCGTTTTGACTAATCCAAACGCTGTCGTTTTGTAATCTTTAACAAAACACGCAATCTCTCAAATGCTTGCGCCTGATGATTACCCTGAAAGAATTCACCTACTGATTTCTAACCATCTGCTGATTATTTCATCTGCTGATTTCCTCTGAATAAACATCCTGCTGAAATCAACTATCAACTGATAAATAATCTTCTGTAAAATTGCAACGGCTGACTTTCCAGTAGCAATTTTGTTATCACCAAAACTAATAAATTTTATCCTAACAAAATGTTTTAACAGTTTTTAAAATACTTCTGCTCTGATAGCTTCTAGCTGAAAGCTTGTCTGTGTTACAAATTTTTAATGTTTTTCAAAACTCATTATACAGACAGGGGGAGTAATTACTTTTGAATCACAGAGCAATTTCTCGAAAGGAAATAGCGGCAACATCTCTTCTGTCGAGCTGACAGATTGCACGAGATCTGTGTACGCCAAGACCCCTTACGCTGGCTTCATTGAAAGAATAGCGACTATAACAGTGTTCGGGAGAAGCGGAAGAGATTCTGTGAATTCAATCGTCATTTATCCTTTAGTCTGGATAAATGAGATTTTAAAATGATAGAGATTCTGTATTTCAAAACTCATGTCATGAATCTATTTTTCTCAAACTGTCTTCCTTTGCTTAAATGATTTTATCTTCAAAATAAAATTTTCCATGCGCTCTGTTTAGGGGGATACAAGATTTCAAGCCCTTTTTGATTCCCACAAAAAGGGGGAGAAATATATTTCAAGCATAAACATACCTGCATATGTTTATCCATATTTTGTGTAAATCAAAAAGGTGGATTTTGTTGGATCTGTTTTTACATATCGGAATATAAGTTTTGATTCACACAAAATCTACTACTATTGTACATGCTCTAAGTGAAATGTGCAGCTTGCTTAGTCTGGATTAGACATGGAGATATCCAAACTGGAACAGTAGGGGACGCCTGAGCTGGACTGGTCGAAGTTATCTAGCTGGAACATAAGGGGAGCCCAAGCTGGTACATCAGTTTACTTCCACAGTGCAGGAACTACCAAGCTGGTTCACCATCTTGGAGCAAGAGTAGCATGGAGATCAAGCACAGAATGATGCAATGAGTGTAGAATGGTTGAAGCGTAGATCAAGTGCAGAGTACAAGTGTGGTGTTCAAGTGTAGAGCCAAACTGTTTTAATGAGAAGATAGATGACCTCGAGGTAAAACCCCACCATTGGAGCTGAGGAAGAATCTGTACGCAAGGGGTAATCGATCAGTCTCCATAAAGCCAAGCTGGTATGGAGAGATGCGAGCTGGATGGGCACACTGCCATAGCTCAGCATTGATCCAGAATGACTCTGAAGCAGACCTGCTTGGAGAACAGCTCAAATGAAGAGTCTGCTCATATATAGGGAGCAGGTTAACGACCAGCTGGTTAAGGATAAACCAGCTAGACAAGTTGTTCAAGAGCTGATCAAGGAAGAAGGGACTCCATCTAGGAAAGTCATAAGATGGGGAAGAAACTTGCTAGATAGAGAAACTCTAAGTTCTGAAGATGATAAAGATCAGCTCAAGAGTGGTTGCAAACGAGAGGAGAAGAAGAGAGCTTTGAACGGCTCAGAGAAGCAACCAGCTCGAAGGAAGACCAGCTCAGAGCAAACCAAAATGAAGAAAAGCTGGAAAGCTGGTTAAGGTCAAACCAGCTAAGATAGCATGACAGATGCTATCAAACTTACGAGCAAAGAGATTTGAAATACAATGCTATACGACAAATATTGTTTAGTATTGAAATCGACTTATTGTCTTCTCAAGTACAGTGCTCACGTGCTTAAAGTGAGAAAAAGCCTTCAAGGCATTTAAAGACAAAGGACGCAAAATACAACAGTGTCAGAAGACTTTTTCAGAACGATTACAACTTTGTGTCCAACGGATATAACTTCGCATCAGGCTATATATAGAGCACAACACAAGCAGATGAAAGATGAGAGGCACTGAGAAGAGCGAAGTCGAAAGGCGTTATGCGAACCAAATTATAAAATAAGGAAGCACAACCCTGGGAAGACAATGAAAAACTAGCTCGGGCAGGAGCACTTCCCAGTGTGTGAGATCATATATTCGAGAGTTTATGCATACACTGTAAATCTCACACACAATTCACTCAAATATATGAGAGAGCTGATTAGATTAGCTGAGTGAATAAAAAACAAAAACGACTTCCATTGTATTCTTTGGACAGAGACGTTAAACAAGTCAAGTTGTCTTTCGTACTGAGACGTTAAAGAAGTGTGTGTAGCCTTTCTCACAGAGGCGTAAAAGAAGTGAGTTAGACACACGCAGTGTAGCGACTGGACTTTTCTTAAACTAAATTAAGAACCTTGGGGTTAAAAATTGAAAAGCACAAAAGCTTTGATCTTGTTTACAATAACAATTTGCTACCAATTTCTGGCTAGAATTCAATTAAACGTAAACCATATGCGATATCTGGAAAACAGATATGAACAAATAAAAAGACGCGGAACTAAAACAGATCTGGTCGTTGAAATAACGAAACTATATAGTTCATTAAGCAAAGATTCTGGTACAGATTTCAACAAAATACAGAAACTCAAAATATGTTATAATACGAAACTATAAATAAATTTTTGTACGTCAAAATCTGAAACTGAAGGAGAACAAAAACGGAGACAGATGTCCACGATAAACACATATTTTTTATCATCTCATCACCATCCAGCTCCTAATGCTCATTACCTGCACTCAAAGAAAACTAGTGAGCATATAAGCTCAACAAGTAAAATCTGGAATATCGAAACATATAACACATGCAAACGATATCTGATACTTTACTGGAATCAGAACCTGAATAGCTTAAGAATAAATAAGATATATAACATAAACTATGAAATATGTATGGAATGAAAGCATAAACATATACGTTCTGAAATCATTTTCTTTAAGCTTGGTGGTTAAAATCACACTGAGCTCTATTCTTTTATTTCTGGTAATTATGGCTAGATACATGTACATAAGGTCTGTCGTTTGATCAAACTCTGTATCTGAATCAGAGAGCTGGGTACAAAACCCATCTATCTCATATAAATGGTATACAGTCCGTCGACCATATCTTAGTCCCTTCCGTAGTTGAAAGGGGCACACTGGTTCGTCAGCCAGCGTCCTCACCCTCTCCTGTGACCGTATGTTGTCTACGCCATAATCTATAAACTTATCTGTAAAAATTTCTTTCTGCTCTTTCTTTCTTTCTTAAATCTATTTTCTTTTCATTCTGTACGATTACTGGTTTATACTTCTGATGATGTTCTTGTGGTTTTATACTTCTGATGATGTTCTTGAACACTTTGAGGATTCTCTGTAATACTTGCCAAGATGAAAACTGAATAAAATAAATCACTCAAATCTGTTCGAATGAATCAAATTAATCTTTCGAATTGAAGCGGAAATGAACAAGGAATTCAAATCCATAATTTCTGTATCTATCGAAGAATATTTGAATGATAAAAAGGTAAAATCTGAATTATACGTAAGCATCTCAACTAAAACGAAGGTATTCAGATTTGGCCTATTGGTCAACTCAGATTTGATATGGTCAAGCGGATTTTTACCAAATTCAGATTTGGAACAAAAACTCGAATCTGAACTTTAAATAACATAGTAACAGAACTCTAACTTAGAATCTGTCCAATATGGAAATTCATCTTTGGTTTAAGAACCAGATTTCAGACTTAGTCATTTGAACGAATGTAAACAATAAAGGAAACCTCAGTCTGAAGAAAACAAAAGATCTCAAGAAATTTCTGGAATCAATTGATAAGCTACTTCGAAGAAAATCTTTAGTATTCTCAAGAACTGCTGGACGAATATCATCAAAAAATTTTCTAAAATCTTTCTAGATCAAAATAGTTGAAGAACAGTCGTAGATATTTAAAAACACAGACAAACATGCATACAGTATTGAATATATGCTTTCATGAGTGTAGCAAGAAACAGAGTTTACTTGCCTGTATTCTGTAACACAATTACAGATGAAATCTGGCAAAAAACGTACGCACCGCTCGTCTCCTTCGAAAAACTTTGAAAATTTTTACTAGGTTTCTTCACAGAGAGCACCGTTTGTTCTTTGAAAAGTGTTTTTGGTTGAAAATTGATACAAGATGTGGCTAACATCCTATATATATGAATTAAAATGCCTAAGGAACAAAAACGTTTAATCAATATGTCAAAATCCTTTTAAAAGTGCTACTCCATTTTAAAGTGAAACCTGATGCTATAAAACCGAATCATTCTATTTAAAAAGAAGGATTCAATTGGCTCGTAAGGGTCGACCAAACAGCTCTTGCAATTGCATTCTCAAATCTGAAATCAATTCAACTAAGACAAGAACTGATTAACATGTAGATCTCGAATCTGAAACTCAACTCGAAGTGGAAGTTGAATAAAATTAGCATTTCAATTTAATCTCTCAAATCAATAACTTTCTAATTTTTGGCTCTAAAAATGTCTGGGCGTTACAATTCTACCCTCCTTAAAAGAATTTCGTCACCGAAATTACTTACCTAAACAGATCTAGGTAGCTTCTTTGCATATCAGATTCGACTTCCCACGTAGCTTCCCTTTCTGAGTGGTTTGCCCACTGAATCTTGATCATAGGGATAGTCATGTTTCTTAACTTACGATTCCCTCTCGAAATAATCTTCTCTGGAACTTCTTCGTAATTCATATCTGGCGATAGCTGGATAGGTTCACACCTAAGCACATGCGATGGGTTCGCAATGTATTTCCTAATAGCTGATATGTGAAACACATTCTGCACTGCTGAAAACTGTGGAGGTAACGCTAGACGATAAGCTAAAGTTCCGATCTTTTCCAGAATCTGAAATGGTCCAATAAATCTAGGACTCATCTTTCCTTTTTGTCCAAATCTCATTACTCCCTTCATAGGGGCTACCTTCAAAAACACGTGATCTCCTATTTCGAAATTCAGATCTTGACGATGGCTATCTTCATAGCTCTTTTGTCTACTCTGCGCTGACTTCATTCGATCACGAATTCTTTTGATGGCTTCAGCAGGTTTTTCTATAATATCTGGTCCTATTTCTGTCCTTTCACTTACATCATCCCAATGTATCAGTGATCTACATTTCCTACCATACAAAGCTTCGTAGGAAGCCATTTCTATCGAAGCTTGGTAACTATTGTTATATGTGAACTCAACTAAGGGCAATTTAGAATCCCAGCTGTCTGTAAAGTCGAGAACACATGCACGAAGCAAATCCTCCAGTGTTTAAATAACTCTTTCTGATTTTCCATCTGTCTGTGGATGGAACGCTGTACTGAAGGTTAAATTAGTTCCCAAGGCTTTATGTAGGCTTCTCCAAAACATCGATGTAAATCTAGGATCTCGATCTGACACTATAGAACTTGGAGTTCCATGGAGTCTGACTATTTCCTTAACATACAATTCGGCATACCTGTTTAGATCGTACGTCGTCTTAACGGGTAAGAAGTGCGCTGACTTGGTTAATCTATCAATGATAACCCATATAGAATTAAATCCATGGAGTGTCCTAGGTAATCCTACAACGAAATCCATCGCTATATTATCCCACTTCCATACTCGTATAGGGAGACGGCTTTAACGATCCCAGCTGGTCTCTGATGCTCTGCTTTAAATCCATCGCTATACTATCCCACTTCCATACTCGTATAGGGAGAGGCTTTAACATCCCAGCTGGTCTCTGATGCTCTGCTTTAACTTGCTGTCATGTTAAACACTCAGAAAAGAAATTGGAGATATCTCGTTTCATCCCTGGCCACCAAAACAGATGTTGCAAATCTTTATACATCTTCGTTCCTACTGGATGAATTGAATACGGTGTGTTATGGGCTTCATTCATAATCTCTTTGCGTAAATCATATGTGCACGGTACCCACAACCTATTTTGGTATCTCACAATTCCCCCTTCTGTCTTATAAAGATTTCCTCCTCTGTCTTCATCCTGTTCCTTCCACTTCTGAAGTTGTTCATCCCTTGCTTGACCATCTCTAATCCGATCTTTCAAAGTAGACTGGATCGTAAGTACTGATATCTTAGCAGCATTCTCTTTCGTGACTATTCCCAGTTCAAATCTGATGATCTCTATCACTAATGAAATCTGAACAGAGATCTGAGCTAAACCCACATTTCTTCTGCTTAACGCATCTGCTGCTACGTTGGATTTTCCTGGGTGGTAGCTAATCACGCAACCATAATCTTTAACTAGTTCGAGCCATCTTCTTTGTCTCATGTTAAGCTCTTTCTGGGTAAAGAAATACTTAAGACTCTTATGGTCTGTGAAGATTTCGCATTTCTCTCCAAAAAGATAGTGTCTCCAAATATTTAATGCGAAAACCATTGCTGCTAATTCTAAGTCATGCGTAGGGTAATTCTTCTCATGAATCTTCAGCTGTCTAGAAGCATAAGTGTGAGGACTGAAATTCGAAAATTTGTGATTAATCGGGAGTTATAGATTTTCGAATTTCAGATTTTGGCTTAGATTTGATTCGTTGAGTTGGCTTGAGAGATCTGATTCCCGTAAGTATTCAGATGTGAATACTCAGCTGTGGTGTTAGCGAGTGATATCTGAGTAGTCGAGTTTGGCGCGAGGAGTGAAGCGTCGTCGTTTCGCAAATTCAGATGTCTCGCTAGTTGGTGAAATTTGTTCAATGGCGTGACCAGATGTCAACGCGGGTCAACGGTGCTGGGTAGCTAGCGAGCGCTGAT
>KV020448.1:0-10546 GCA_001598015.1 Dorcoceras hygrometricum | reverse complement strand
ACCAACTGCTGATCTCTAAACACAAGGCTCCAAAATGCAGCGTTTCCACTTATTCAAACGACGCCGCTTCAACGCTCTCACACAAGCGCGCCTGCTGATCAGCAACAACCAACCTAACGCAAATACTACCAGCAGCAAGTATTACGCCACGCCTACGTCAACATATCTGCTGATTCCAAAAGCCATCTGCTGAATCAATAGTCAACACTCCAAAATGTTGACTAACACGCGTCACTTCCTCGTTCAACCTCACGCTACGCGCAATGTTTGCCAGCAGCAACTACAATTCGCACCAAAACCAGCAGATCTTCACGCGTCACGCTGATGTCACCATATCTGCTAATTCCAAATCCACCAGCAGGATCTACAGTAACTTGCTGCTGCCAGTTTCTCCAAAATCAACGCTACGCTCAAAATTTCAGCAGGAACTTCATTCTTTCGCAAAATCCTCAAATAATCGCGATTAATCCCAAATCCAATCAATTAATCACTAATCCAAATTCTCAATCCTCACAATCCATCTTCATCAATTCTTCATATCTCTTTTGATTGCATATTTCTGTTACTGTACTTTTAGGATTCATACCAAATCTCCCATATATCTTGTGATTATCCATGTCCAGCCAAAACCGCACAGGAGGAGGGTGAATGTTTTTGCATAACTCCTTAACATTGACAAATCGAGGGCCAAGTGTCGAACCTTCAGAATTCTAGTAGATCCACCAAAAAACACCACATCGTTGATACATAGGGAGTCGTGTAAGCGATGCTGCTAGGCTTTTAACATGACTGGTTGGGTACCATCAGAATTTTATTATGACGTTCTTATTATCAACAAGTTGATTAATAAGAATGGAGCTGATTAGGGTAAGCACATATAAAGACATTTAGTCTCTGCTAGTTGTATCATTGAATCATTAAGGGTCACACAAATGCTGGCTTTATAGAACATGATGAGAAGAAAATTTGTTCAAAAAGTTGAAAAAATTATAAAAGGAGTTAATAAGGGTTGTAAATTTTAATTTATGAAATTGTTTCAAAAAAAAATTGAAATTTATACAGCTATATCGTCTCTTTTTGAAAATGATGATTTTCAAAAACTAATGTCATGAACTTAATTAAATTAATTCAAGTGTTGCATGAATATTACACTAGTAAGCCTTGTAGAGCCCAAATAATTAAAAGATCAATAATTATTTTACTAGTGGGCTTGAAGGTGTTCAAGTGAGATTTAATTAAGCTTATGAGTCTATATTGTATAAAATAACCCAACTATACATACAATAAACATGCAAGAGGGAGATGAAAGGTTGTGAAGAACTTTCGCATTATACAAGACATGCGTTTCTTTGGATATAGAGTTGTTATTCATTTTTGTCCCCTTCCTCTCTCACCTTGCACGAAAATTTCTCATCTTTTTGCAAAGTTTTTGACTTGTTTTGAGTTGAAAAACTTGTGCTTCTCATAGTACAATACTCAAAATATTCTAATGCATTCATATTAAAACCAACACTTTCACAATTGCTACATCATGTCACACACGCATACCACTAGAACGCCTTTTAGTCTAGACCGTAACACTACATTAGACCCACTCATGTAAGGCAACTATCCATTCTTTAATATCTTGGGCGATTTCAAATGATTCAATGGCAAACAACTGAACATTAATAGCTAAGAACTCAGCCTCAAACTTTAACAAGTCGTGTCCAGAAGCATGTGCTGCACAGTGTAAGAGAAATAACAAGACGATGGCATAAAAAGGCACAAAACAGGAGTTGAAATTGTCACTAATTCTCAGAAAACAGGATTCGCTGCAACAAAGCATCGTTGCCGACTAGCAAATGTATATGTACACTGCCAAATTCGAAAAACATGCTCCGCAATCATTTTTATTTAAAAGAGATGAATTTCAAACTAATTATTTAGATTCAAGACAATTAAGAAACTATATAGGATTCATATCATGCAAGATAATTAAGATATGCAAGTCTCAAACTGAGATCCCATAATTGCTGATCTTCGTAACCTCTTTGGACAAAGTGTTCCTTTCACGTTTGGTCTCTTTAGCAAGGTTCATAACCTAAAAGCAACAGAAGTGGTCACCATTAGTATTTCTTACAATGAAATGCTATATTTTCTTATAAGCATGCAGATTAATGGCAAGTTTCACAAGTTTCACCACATTTAAACTGGTATCTGGATCTTTTGCCCAGCTTAATTAAAAATTATATATAAATTCAAGAAACAGTACAGCTTCAACCATGCCGAGGGCATGAATTTCAACCACGAGAGTAAATAGATGATGACATACTACATGATGTCTTAAAAGAGTAAATGCTTGTTGTGTATGCACATTTTTCAATATGAACTTTCAGCAAGGACACAAGGTGGCAAAGCAACATTTGCCTAAATTATGATTTATTATTCAGAAGCTTAAACAGACCATATTTAGGCTACAAAAATACCTTCTGGTCAGACTCCTCTACTTTAAGAGGGAAGAATAATACAAAAAGATCACTAACACAGATATAGAAACCAGATGCTCCATACGAAGAGAAAAAACTTTCTCGGCCATGGGCATGATTAATCCTGCAAATCTTATCAATTAGGATGCAGGCCATCCAACAGAGATTATAACCATCTTGTTGAAGATGCCAATGATGAATGCTTTCACTTGTTAAACTTTGCAAGTTCTTGCCGATTGGCATGCTTTCACTTGTTATGATTTGCAAGTTCTTGCCGTAATTTCAAACAATAATGATGAAAAATGCAGCTGAAGTCACTCGGCAATAGACTACTAGCTGATATATCTCTGACAATATTAAAAGATTGATCTTGTGTAGATCTATAGTTTTTAAATTATGGCCAATGAAACATTAATACTATGCCAAGGACTCAAGGTATGAAAAAATAAGACTGAAAAAACCAACAGTCTTTTTAGCATAAGAAACCTGAACCCTGCTCCATAAAATCTCTACAAGTGTACTCTGCAGAAATTTATGAAACAAGATCTTTTGATCTTCAATCACAAAGAGGGAGATTACTAGATGTATATTACCCTTTCAGACAAATACCAAAAGGTACTTACTTGTGCTCTAAAACGAGATGCTTCTCTGCTAGGAAGCTCCCTAAGAACATCCTTCAAACCTGATACAACAGAAATCATATCAGACAATCTGTCCTAGAAAGAAAACAAACTGTTTCTGCTTATCATTATCTTGTTGACCTATTCAAACATGCTCATTAAATGTATACACATATATATATATATATTATGAGGTATTTTTTGATTGATTTTGAGAATTATTTTCTCGATTATATTCGTGTTGGGATAGTGAGAAATTGAGGTTGTTGTACACTGTGTAAATTTTCTTCCAATAAAATATTTGCAGTAGCTCCATGGACGTAGCCTAATTTTTTGGGTGAACCACGTAAAATAATTGTTGTTGATTATTTTTATTCCACAATTTTGTCATTTACTCATAATTGACATCGCAATAGTATATTGCCTCGAATAATCAAGGCAACCGCATCACGCATTCTTATGTAGCTTTCACGGAGACCGAATCTCTCATCGGCGACGTCGTCAAGAATGTAGTGGCCATCAACCCCACTAACACTTCCTTTGGTAAAATATTATGATTCAAAACTTTTTTCACTCATTCAACCTATACATTGTACATGATCATGGGTCTCAGGTTGACTTTTTCTCGTGTATAATTTGATGTAACCGAATTATCTCAACCGAGAGCTACCACCATGACAGGAGCTCGGGACGTCGGACATTGGCGAATGGAAGGTGCTTCTCCTTGGTTCCTGAAACCACAGATCATAGGTCAGATGGCATCGGAAGTGTGCGAGCGAAGCCTCTCCGATGCTTAAGTCAGACAGGATGCGAGAGAAAAAAGAGAGCAGGAAAATATATGTTGGGAGCAAAGGATGCAAGAATATGTGTGTTTGAATGAATGTGGCATACCTGGTATTTATAGAGGGGCTAGGCGATGGAGAGGAGCGTATCTCGAAGAATATTCGCTTAGATTGAGGAGCATCTTGAGCGGGATACTCTCCGCGATCCTCGGCGCAAGATATCCTCCGTGATCCTCGACGATCTTGTTGTTAAAATAAGAAAAGACGTATCAGGACTGGATTCTCCAAATAAGGAAAGACGTATTTGAGTTGGATTCTCGTTCTTATGACATTGTCCTCGGGAAACACTCCCGACCTGAGCCAGAGTCCTCGGGCGACTTCCCGAACTGGGCACGAGTCCTCGGGAGATATCTCGATCTTAATAGCGTAGGTCAAGATCTGGAGTTTACTGCTCGGTCCTTGGGTCCCGAGATGATAACAGGGGGCATCAGAAGTATCCCCCACCATGAGTCCTAGACGAAGGATTGAAGTATAGAATTGTGTATAATTGAGGTCGGGACTCGAGCTGAAACCCTTGATTCTGAAGAAAACCCGGATCCTCGTGACGTCGTGTTCCCACCATTGATGAAGAGACACATGTATGGCCAGATGGAGGTCGGGTTTGTGTTTTCGGGAGAAAACCACGATCCGCGCATTGACGCATCTCAACCGTTGACAAGATTTGAAAACGGATGGTCCAGATCGAGAGATCCCGACCACCGAGGTGACGGTTGGGATTCCCCAGATGATCTGGGCCGTTGGGTGGGGTGAGATCGGATGGTCGTGGATCACCCCGGGTACCTATAAATACTAAAAGTTTCCTTCTCATTTCTCACTTTCACTATCATTGTGTCGAAACTCTGCTGAAATTTTTCCTCGCTCCCGAGCTCTCGATCTGCTTCTCCGACCCTTTAATCTCAATCTAGTAAGTTCTTGATTTTTTTGAAAATATCTACTCCTAAAGATAGTGCAGTAAGTAGTACGACCGTGTTGTTCGATAGTATTCCTCCCAATCCCGAGGCCAAAGAGCCTTGACTTCTTGACCAAGCCGAGCTACGGTCCTCGAGTCTGCCCTGGTATGAGGGGAAACCTCAAACCTCAAGTTATCTGACATCTCCCTGATCAGGGAGAAAGGGGGGATGTTGGGTAAATTCGAAGTAGTTCCACCGCAACCCGACGAGAGGGCTCACCTCCTCCTCCCGGCTTACACACCTTTTACCTCAACCAAATAGAAATGGGCCTTAGGTTCCCTATCTCGAGGTTCATCACCTCCTTTTTCCAACACATAAAGGTCAGCCCGAGTCAGATGGCCCCGAACTCCTATAGCTTTCTCCTAGCTCTAGCCGTCCTCCTTAGCTACTATAACATTCCTCTTATCCCTTACGTCCTCATGCAACTAATCCAAATCAAGAGGCTAGGACCGGGAAATTTTTACCTCTCCCACAAGGGGAACCACACCTTTATCAAGGGGAACCCGAGCTCTCACAAAGGATGGATGAGCCGATTCTTCTATGTTAAACGGGTCGGGAGGAAAAGAAACCCATGGAGGTGCGACATGTATTGGAGGGACAATATGTATATCCTTACTTCTTTGACTCCCGAGTGGTTCCCCAACCTAGCCACCTTCCTCGTCGACATGAGGGAGAAGAGCTACAATGCTCCCGAGCTGGTAAAGGAAGACCTCATGTGCCACTTTGGGTTCAGCAGGAAGGGGGTCGAGCTGGTCGGGGACCTAAGTATCACCGCGTCTTCTCTGAGCCGTGTCATCACTTGTTATATAAAAACTTATGTTGTGCCTGAGCTGGTATCTAACGCGTGTTTTTCTATTGCAGCTGAGCGCATGGGCAAGACGACATTGCTGAGGGCCATGAGGGAGGATGTCGAGAAGGGCTCCTCGGGGGCGGCCGCGCCCCCAGTAAAGGGGGTGAAGAAGAGGAAGGCCTCCAACCCCGTCGAGAAGGAGGCTCTGTGCCAAAAGAAAAAGGGGGCCTCAAACTCACTGTGCAGCCTACTCCCGCCGCCGAGAAGATTCGGGCATCGACGCCCCCAATCCCGACCACCGAGGAGCGTCTTGTCCCGATGCCTGTTATTGTCATTCATGAGGGCCCTTCCTCAGAGGTGGGACCGATGATGGGTCCCGGGCGAGCCCCCGTCCTCAACTTTTTTGAAGACTCCCTGGTGGATTCCCCGTTCGGGGCCTCGGCGACGAGGCTTCTTTGCAACATGGTCCCAGACCGGGACGTTTCTTGGGTCCGGAGCGCCACCCAATTCCGAGGCCGTAGCTCTATTTGCAACCCAATTCACATCGGTACGTCCCCGATCTATCCAAGATTTCGTTTCCTGTTTGTGTTGGCATTCTGACCCTTGAGTCTTATGTAGGAAATGGTTTGGGGCGGCGAGGTGATAAAGCGCCTCACCCAGTATCAAAGAGAGGTGAACTCCACTCGTCAATCCTTTGATGAGGTGATGGAGCACCACACCGAGCTGGAGATGCAGCTCGAGGAAGTAGAGGCCACCAGGGCCCAAGATAAGAGGGCGGCGGAGGCCAAGAAGGAGGCGTTAGAGGCTCAGCTTGCATCTGAGAAGGCCGCTCGGGCTGCTGAGAAGGAGGCGTTTGTGGGCGAGAAGATGGAACTAGAGGCCGAGATCGAGGCCACCTCTGCCAAGAGAATTGCAATAGAGGGCAAGCTCGTCGAGACTAAGGCCCGAGCTGAGGAGGAGGTCGGACACCTGAGGAGTGAGGTCGCGTACGCATGGGGCCTCGGCAAGGAGGAGTTCCTTAAGTCCTCTGAGTTTGATGATCTATGTGCAAAGAAGTCTCTGGCTTACTTCAAGATCTGCTTCGCAAGCTGTGTGGCTCAGTTTCGAGTCAATGACTATTCCAAGGAGGAGCACCCGACTCCTTTCCATAGCGTGACTTGGGCCCTGGAAGAGCTTTCCGACGATGACGAGAAGGCCGACGAGGAGGATGAAGATGAGGACGACGAAGGGGCCAATCCCTCGAGCTCCCCCAAACAATAGTTGTACTTAAATTTTTCCTTGCATTGTAAATTCCAATGTCTTAATGAAATTCCACTTTTATCTCTTTTCTCGCGAGTTCAGTTTTTATAAAGCCCATACTTAAGTACGAAGCGGGGTAACCCAAGAATAAAAATCTCAAATGAATGCGAAACGGGATAACCCAAGCCACCAAGATAAATTATCACTTATAAATGAAGACGAAGCAACCACTCATAATAGAACAGGGTAACCCAAGCAACCCGAGGCTTAGGTAATCTTATTAGGACAATCCTATGAAGGATGCCCCACACAAGTAGCGCTCTCACGAACTTAGGTTTTATCAAGAGGAAAATGTGGAAAGTCGCCCCGTTCGAAGGGAAGGTGATCGAGCTATGTAGGTACTCAAATAGGTTAGTCTCTCGTTCTTAGTAATCTTCTAATCGTGGAGGAGGCTGAGCTCGTCATGCCCCATGTCAAGGGTTCGTCCTCGAGTAAGGATATCACCCGAGGAGATGCAATGAGGGTTAGTGTTAGGTTATGCCGTGCTTGTTCGGGATTATGTGCTCGGGTGGTATTGCCACCCGAGGAGGTGCCAATAAGAATTGGGCTTAAATGTTGAGCTGGTTTGGCTTATGAGCTCAAGTGGAAGGGTCACTCGAGGAGGTGCCAATGAGAATTGGGCTTAAGAGTCGAGCTAGTCGGGCTTATGCGCTCAAGTGAAAACGTCACTCTAGGAGGCTGATAGTAAAAACCATGAGTTGAGAGAAAAACTAGCTTTTATTTCATAAATTAACCTTTACAACCGGTAGCCGAGCAAGTCTTAGGCGTACTACAAATGATTGAGAAGCAAAGTCTAAGCATTGTACTTCCGTAGGTGAATGATATTCCACGGCCGACGTCCTCTCTTTCCTTGTGCGTCCTCCAAATAATTAACCCCGATTCCAGCTCTCACGACCACTTTGTATGGCCCTTCATACTTTGGATCCAAATTTCCTCTGTCTCCCTGATACTGTATCCTCCTCCAGACAAGATCTCCCAACTCATATTTCCGAGGCCGAACTCTCTTGTTATAAGCCTGCGCCATTCTCCTCTGATAAGCTGATAAGCGCACAGCGGCCCAAGCTATTCTTTCCTACGGCGTTTCGTCAGTAGCTGACTTGGGTCGTCGTCCGATAAGTCCAGAGCACACTTGGTAGTTCATCCACCCATCTTCCTCGGGCCGAGTCTAACTGTGTTTTGAGGACTTGCACGATGATTCGATTAGTGACTTCTACTTGCCCATTGCTTTGAGGTATAGTCTAACCGAGATGAAGACCTGCTCGATCTTCAACTCTTGACACCAAGCCCAAACCTTTGCCCTGCAGAACTGTCTCTCATTGTCAGAAACAAGTCTTCGAGGTAATCCAAAGCAACAGACGATGTTCTTCCATAGAAACTTCAATACCTCAGCCTCGGATATCTTCGCTAAGGGTTCTGTCTCCATCCACTTAGAGAAGTAATCAACAACAACCAACAAAAACTTCCTCTGTCCTCCGACCGGCGGGAAATGTCCCACTATATCAATCCCCCATTGATCAAACGAGCACGAGGAGATGACGGTCCTCAAGGGATCAGTAGGCTGCTTCTGTTGATTAACATGTTTCTGGCAGCCTTGACAAGATTAGACAAGAGTGGTGGAGTCCTGCTGCATAGTAGGCCATAAGAAAACTATGAGTAGAG
Organism: Dorcoceras hygrometricum; assembly: GCA_001598015.1. Classification (NCBI taxonomy): domain Eukaryota; kingdom Viridiplantae; phylum Streptophyta; class Magnoliopsida; order Lamiales; family Gesneriaceae; genus Dorcoceras; species Dorcoceras hygrometricum. Next base: position 1,918 of record KV020448.1, on the reverse strand, counting down.
CTTTTCGAGCTAGAGTTATACGTTTCATGCTTGTTTGAGTAATGACAATGATATTTCCCAATATCATGCTTCTGCACCCAAATTATTTCCACAACACCCTTCGTGGATCTCTCTCAATACATACTTGGCCTCGTCAGGGCCCAAACACTTCAGCAATGGCCGTGAGAAAGACCTCTTATACAGTTTGTCATCCAGAATCACAAAGCACAGACTTCGTCGTTTGATTTCCTGAGCCCGTCGTGGGTCCTCAGGCACGACTCTTCTAAGGATGTACTCAATGATGTCTTGTCGCCAGTCGGAGGCAGGTATTTCTCCATGATTATGCCCGACCTGATATACCTATGATACCAGTTCTTTTCCTTGCACCTCTTGTCCAGAGGATGGAGCAAGAGAACTAGCCATATTTGTGAGCCTATCTTCCTTTTCATTGCTTTCCCGAGGTATCTGCTCCAGAACCACTTCAGAGAAGGTCTCCATTAGCTTGCCCAACGCCTCCGCATACTTCACCATTTTCTCATTCTTTATGTCAAACTTCCCATTGCTCTGTTGAACTACCAACTGGGAATCAGAATAAAACACCACCCCACCCTAGCTATCCCCATATTTTTTCTGCTTCATTGTTCAAGAGTGATTGCCAGACTCGTCTCCTCCCCCTAAGGGGACACCAGGACTATCCCGACGCCACTTCCCGATGAACAAGAGGATCCATCCACATAGACCTTCCACTTCTACTCTTGCTCGAGGTGCACTGTCTGTGCCAAGAAATCTGCTAACGCCCGCGCTTTTATCGCTGCTCGTATATCATATTCACTAAGTTCCATGACCCACTTGACTAGTCTCCCTGAGGCGTCGGGATGAGAAACAATCTGCCCTAATGCACTGTTAGTAAGCACAATAATAGGATGAGATAGAAAATACGTCCTGAGACACCGAGCTGTAATAACCAAGGCCAGAGCCAACTTCTCCTACGTAGTATAATTCAGTTCGGCCCCTTTCAAAGCATGACTCACAAAATACATAGGCTGATACATCTGTCCTTCTTCCCGAACTAGAACTGAGCTGGTCGCTTGTGGGGTGACGATGAGATACACAAATAACGGCTCCCCGAGCTCGGGCTTGTTAAGAACGGGCAACCCCTTCAGATATTCTTTCAGCTCCTGTAAAGGCTCCTCGCTATGTTCATTACATTCAAAATTCTTGGCCTTGCGGAGTATCTTAAACAAAGGGAGACTCCAGTCGGCCGACCTTGTGATAAATCGGGAGAGGGCAGAGATCCTCCCTGTCAACCTCTGGACCTCTTGAATATTCCGAGGAGGGCACGTCGAAGCAAAAGCTCGTACCTTCTCCGGGTTAGCCTCGATTCCCCGAAGAGTAATCATGTATCCCAAGAATTTTCCTGTCCGAGCTCCAAATAATCACTTGTCGGGGTTCAGTTTGATTTGATAGTTTTGAAGAGTGTGGAAGGTCTCCTCCACGTCAGATATAAAATCCTTCTCCTCCCGAGACTTCACCAGTATATCATCAATGTATATCTCCACATTTCGCCCGATCTATTTCCTGAATACTTTGTCCATCAGCCTTTAGTAAGTCGTGCCCGCTTTTTTAAGTCCGAATGGCATGACGACATAACAGAAGGTTCCATTTGTTGTAATAAAACTGACCTTACGCTGATCATCCTCGGCCAATGAAATCTGATGATATCCCTGATATTCGTCCAGGAAACAGAGCAGCTCGTGACCCGAGGTGGAATCGATGAATTGATCAATCATGGGAAGTGGATAACAATCTTTGGGGCAGGCCTTGTCAGATCTCGAAAGTCCACACACATCCGCCACTTTCCTGTAGCTTTAGGTACTAAAACAACATTAGACAACCAGGTAGGGAAGTGTATGTGACACCCAAACCCAACGGGGCCACG
>KV020447.1:0-14712 GCA_001598015.1 Dorcoceras hygrometricum | reverse complement strand
TTGGACGAAATTCCTTATCCAAACCGCCTCCTTAGCAGCAGCTGGTGCTGCGATGTACTCAGCCTCAGTGGTTGAATCCGCGATGGTGTCTTGCTTGGAACTCTTCCAAGAGACAGCACCACCAGTGAGCATGAATACAAATCCGGAGGTTGACTTCGAATCATCCACGTCACATTGGAAGCTAGAATCAGTATAGGCTTCCAATTTCAGTTCACCACCCCCATAGACCATGAACATATTCTTAGTCCTTCGCAAGTACTTAAGAATATATTTCACAGCCTTCCAATGCAATTGGCCGGGGTTGGCCTGGTAGCGGCTCGTGACACTCAGAGCATATGCGACATCTGGTCTATTTGAGATCATGCCATACATAATACTACCTATTACCGACGCATATGGCACACGTGTCATACTCTCTATCTCCTCATCAGTCTTCGGACATATAGACTTAGATAGAGTGACCCCGTGGCTCATAGGTAGGTGTCCTCTCTTGGACTCTTCCATAGAGAACCTCTTAAGTAGGGTATCGATATAGGTGGCTTGGTGAGTCCGAGCATCCGTTTCGATCTATCCCGATAGATCTGTATTCCAAGAATATAGGATGCTTCACCCATGTCCTTCATCGAGAATCTACTAGACAACCATACTTTAGTTGACTGCAGAATTCCTACATCATTCCCAATGAGTAGAATGTCATCAACATAAAGTACAAGGAATTTCACAGCGCTTTTAACTACCTTCTTATATACACATGGCTCCTCGGGATTCTTGATGAAACCAAATTCCTTAATTGTTTCATCGATTCTCATGTTCCAACTTCTCAATGCTTGTTTGAGATGTGAAACCCTCAATCTGCGTCAGATAGATCTCTTCCTTAATGTTTCCATTAAGGAACGCAGTTTTCACATCCATTTGCCATATCTCATAGTCGTACCATGCGGCTATGGCCAGTAAGATTCTAATCGACTTGAACATTGCGATTGGTGAAAAGGTTTCATCATAGTCAACACCTTGCCTTTGAGTGTAACCTTTCGCGACCAGTCGTGCCTTGTAGGTCAATACCTTACCGTCAGGCCCAAGTTTCCTCTTGTATATCCATTTGCACCCAATAGAAACAATTCCTTCGGGAGGATTAACAAGTGTCCAAACTTGGTTCTCATGCATTGAGTCAAACTCAGACTGCATTGCTTCAAGCCACAAATTAGAATCAGCATCGGAAATTGCCTCCTTGAAAGTCCTTGGATCACATCCAACAACTTGATCACCTTGATCATCTTCAAGGAGGAAACCATATCTTTCAGGAGCCCTAGGAACCCTTTCGGATCTCCTAGGTGCGACCATTTCTGGTACCGGCTCTTGAGGCGCAGGAGATTCACTTGGTACTTCAGTTGGTTCTCGAACTTCTTCGAGTTCTACTATTTTGCCCTTTGTATGAAGTGTTTTAAGTCTAATAATAGTCTCCATTATATAGACTTAATAATGGATTTGGACCGGCCCATCGGGCCCGGGTCCAAATGACGATATTCATTGCTGCGACTTCATCGTAACTCCGATCGTCGATCAGATCGGACCGATCGGCTCAGTTTCCAAAACTGAATGTTATGATCTGAAAAACCATTTTTCAGAACCCCAGTGCAAAATGACCGTTTTGCCCCTCAACAGCGGGAAATCACGATTTGACCCCTGTTGACTTTTAGGAAGTCGCACTCCCAAAATCCTCCTCAAGTGCTCAACACATTGAGCTTAGTTTCCGTGCGGGAATCTCGAATCCAGTACTTGTGTGACCCTCAATGGTTCAGGGATACACTAGTCGTGGGCCCACAACCATTGTGGCTCCGGAATCACAATTCCGGACTTGCCCATCGGATCATGGTAAGAGCGACTAGTAACATCGCCCCATGATCCCCTAGGTATCACTGATAGTGCCTGCAAGAACCAGTTGGTCGTGGTTAGCGTACAGTACGGTCCTTTGAATCCATATATCCCGATCAGATCAACGACCATTGGTAAATCGAGAGTCGCTAAAGATCCGATAGCTATGCATACATCTTGGAGATCGAATAGTGACATCGCGAGTGTAACTAGGTAAAACCATTTACCTAAAACACTTCTAGTACTCTGGCCAGAGATTTATACACTATTATCCCCTCAGATAGCATAGGATATCCACGCATGTCTGCGAGCGGTGAATCCTCGACAACGATGCATCGACTCCTACATGCATCGGGGCCTCACCCAATCCCGCCGCCTAACGACCCCAAGTGAGTCGGCAAACGGGTCAAAGTGAGGCGCCTATCATGTAGAGCCTCAATGTCGTTTAGAGTCGTGAGGACTAATCAGTACAACAAAGACCTCGGACATATCCACTCGACAAATGGTAACCACTTGGAAAGTCCGAACGAGGATAGTTCGATAGATCACCAGGTCACTATCTATCTGCATGCTCAGAACATCACAATGTTCCCTACCAATGAAATATGGTACTTCGCATCGCAGATACTAGTCTCAAGTTCGGGCGGCCTTATCCTCATTTTGATGGCCCAATCGACTAGGAACTAATTCAGAATACACAGTGACTATTAGATGTGTTTCATGATAGCCGTCATACCCACTATCACATCTAACATACACTATAGCGCATTCTAGGTCTTTACTCAACGTAATTGTTAATCATCATACAACACAATGAAAGTAAAGAATTCCATAAACAAATGAGAATATCATATATAAATATTTTCATATACAAGAGTCTATAAACCCACACGCCACAAGTTGGCTAGTTGGGCATCTACTCTAACATGCTTCACGTAAGCAGGACATCCCCAAATTCTCATGTATGAGTATTTGGTGGTTTGCCCATCCATATCACATATGGAGTCTTATCCACTGCCTTGGTGTGGACATTGTTCAACAACATTACCGCCATTTCGAGCGCATAGCCCCAAAATGAGGTAGGAAGCTCAGTGAAGCTCATCATAGATCGAACCATGTCCATCAGGGTTCGATTACGACGCTCCGCCACACCATTGAGCTGTGGTTTGGCCGGAGGGGTCCACTGCGAGAGAATCCCATTCTCTTTAAGATAGTCTTGAAATTCAGCACTCAAGTATTCACCACCTCGATCGGATCGAAGTGCTTTAATACTTTTGTCGAATTGATTTTCTACTTCAGCCTTGAATTATTTGAACCTTTCAAAGGTTTCAGACTTGTGCTTCATTAAGTAAAAGTACCCATACCTGGAGTAATCATCGGTAAAGGTGATGAAGTATATGTGACCGTACTTAGTACCAATGCTAAGTGGACCACACACATCAGTATGGATCAAATCCAATAGGCCTTGAGCACGTTCAGTCTTGCCCTTGAAGGGTTGTTTGGTCATCTTTCCCTTTAGACAAGATTCACAAGTCGGTAGGGAGTTAATGTCTGATAAATCAAACATATCACTCTTAACTAACATGTTCATCCTACTTTGGGAAATATGACCTAGCCTAGCGTGTTAAAGTTGTGCTGGGTTCAAGCTATCGTGTTTCCTTTTAATTGTTGTTGTATGTGTTTCCACATCACGAGTTGGAACTGGTTTTAATTTTAAGGTGTATAGATCGTTTTCGCGTTCCCCAATACCAATCAAACATTCATTCTTGTATATATTGCAAATCGAATTAGCAAAACACAAGAATATCCATCACTATCAAGCATAGAAACAGAAATAATGTTCTTTATTAATCGGGAACAAATAAAACATCTTTCAATAACAACTTAAAATTTGACGATAGAAATAAATAGACATCTCCTATAGATACTGCATCAACTCTTGCTCCATTGCCCAGCCTCAATTGGGTCTCACCCTCTCTAAGACGTCGGCTTCTTGTCATCACCTGCAAATCATTGCAGATATGAGATCCACATCCGGTATCAAGTACCCAAGAAGTCGAATTAAGAGACATATTTATTTCGATATAGAACATATCTTTTCTAGTTCGTAACTGCTCGAGGTACTCCTTGCAGTTCCTCCTCCAATGCCCAGGCTTGTGGCAGTGGTGGCAAACATCCTCGGACTTGTTCGGCTTGGAAGCTTTTGCCTTTGGCTTCTTAGTGGGCTTTTCCTCCTTCACAGGGGCAGAACGCTTCTTACCCTTGCGTCTGGGCCCCTTCTTAACAGAGGAATAAGAGCCCATAAGGAGGATGGGCTTGTCCTTCTTTATGGTTCCCTCAAACACGACCAGCATGTTAACCACCTCTTCAAGGGTGGCTGCCAGCTTGTTCATGTTGAAGTTGACCACAAAGGGGTCGAATGAAGCGGGTAGTGAGAGGAGAAGCACATCCACAGACAGCTCGTGTGGAAGTGTGATATCAAGGCCCGCCAGCTTTTCAACGAGCCCAATCATACGAACCCCATGCTCGCGGACCGAAGTCCCATCGCGCATGCGGCTAGTCATAAGCTCCTTGACAGCGGTGAACCTCTCATGTCGAGAGTTCTCCACATACAGTTCCTTGAGATGAAAGAGTATGTCAGCAGCATACTTCGTCTTCTCAAAGCGCCGTTGCATTTCGTTGGACATCGATGCCATCAAATAGCATCGAGTCTTAAGCTCGTCGTCGCACCATTGTTGAAGCGTAATCAGCTCCTCAGGGCTGATATCGGCAGGGGCTTCCTTTTGAAGGCTCTTCTCTATCGTATAGAGAAGTTTCTCCGAAGCCAACACAATGTTGAGGTTTCGAAGCCAGTCTTGGTAGTTCAGACCGGTGAACTTGTTGCTATCCAGTAGCAGCAAGTGGGTTTTTGATCGAAGACATTATAGAGCAGTTTATACTGAAAAGAAAAACAGACATACATTACTAACTATATATGAAAAGCGCTAAGAAATAAAACAAGGTCATTTAGTTTAATGAATTACCCTCCCACTATTTTAACGATTTCACCACCCTCTAATGAAATCGGGAAAACAAGTTTCCTTAGTGGGCACACGGAGTCCAATCAAGCGATCATGGTCCCGAATAATATCAGCCAACCATGACCCCCAAAAGGTAGAACCCAATTGCAACCGGTGCAACCTCCATGTATTTTACCTCACGTCCAGTAAGGGCCAAATAATATGACGCCGATTACTGTCACATGTCAAGATGACCCATCAATGTTGAGTCGTGAAGGACGGTCCCCTTAACGTCCCCAATAATATGAGCCAACGTTAAAGGGAGTTCCAACCGACTCACAACGAGTGTCAATGACGTGTACAGCTTTTCGGCATACAACCCCCTCAATAATATGAGCCGGGCCATGTATGCGGGTAGCATCGGCGTACACCCATTGTTGATGGAATGTAGGGATAATTTAAACATATTAAAATTCCCTTAGTTTATTGAATAAACTTTTAATCTTGATATTAGTTTTAAATCGTATTTAAAACGAGGGATTTTATTTTTGAAAAATTTGGTCTCAACAATATTTTAAATCATAATTTAAAACATGCAGATTCAACATATATCGAATATATAAATAAACTTTGGGATGATCGATCGCGAGAGCTATGCGGTCCGTGGTTGCCAATCACGGACCTGGGTCCAGTCTTAGGTGAAATGCAATATGCAATGCAATCCTATTACAATTGCTTACGGTTTTGCAGATCTTCGGTCTTCAAAATCTTTGATCGTCATGTCCACCGTCTTCAAATTTCCTCCCACTAAATCTAGTAATTTACATTTAAATTTCCATGACATATTGGGATACAAATTTGTAGGGGTGGGAACGGGCCACAAACAGACCCACTTTAAACGATATCAACAATATATTTACAACCAAAATCGCAAAACCTATAGCATACACCTAACACATTGGACACGTCTCTCGATCATCCCAAACATGCAATCAATCTAATTAATTGACACAAATTAAATAATCAAATCATATTTGATATTTACCTACAAAATCATATTTTAATTAAAAAATCGCATTTTATAAATAAAATCGAATTTTGTTGATAAAATCAAATTTTAATCAACAAAATCATATTTTAATTATAAAATCATATTTCATAACTAAAATGGACACGTCTCTCGATCATCCCAAACATGCAATCAATCTAATTAATTGACACAAATTAAATAATCAAATCATATTTGATATTTACCTACAAAATCATATTTAATTAAAAAATCGCATTTTATAAATAAAATCGAATTTTGTTGATAAAAATCAAATTTTAATCAACAAAATCATATTTTAATTATAAAATCATATTTCATAACTAAAATCACATTTTTAATTTTAATTGCATCATATTGGGCTTAAACCAATTTTAGGCCCAAAATCTCAAAAATTTCAATATCAATTTTCGGTCCAACCAAAATCGGCCCAATATCGAATATTGGCCCGAAAACTTCATGGGCTGCTCAGGACAGGCCCGAACAAAACCTAGAAGAAATCAGCCATCGCAACGCTGCCGGGAACAACGCCGGACGGTGACCGCCGCCACCACATAGCGTGCGGCACAAGGCCGCGCGCTGTCGCAATGTGCGCGGCATGGCCGCGCCATGCATGACGCGGCCTGCGCATCACCGTGCGCTACACCAGCGCACGGTGGTCGGCCTTTGTGCAACAAGTTGTGCAGGCCGGCGCGCGGTTGTGCTCGCGCCATCACGTGCGCGGTGGTGGTCGCCACCGCATACGGCGGTGGCCGGCAGCCTGCAACAAATTATTTTTTTTTGTTTTGATTTCAAAAATTCGAGATCTATTCAATTCAGACAGTAATATGTATTGAAGGATCCGAGCTTGTGCTCTGATACCACTGTTGGCGAAAGTGGCGGATCCGGATCCCGTTTCCCGGGGGCGCAGCGGAAGTTAAAATTTTGCCCCGGAAACGTACAATACATATCAAATAATCAACGATAAACATACATAGGATGTTTGAGTCGTTACCTTGCTGGCGTCTAGGCGCCTGGCTCCGACAAGTTTCACAAGGAAACCGGCACTTGAAAAGGTAGGCGGCAGTAGATCGTCTAATCAGGTCCACGACCGGAAATACGATTCCTTCGTCAGCCTGCACTAGTAGGCCTGACGAATCTGGCATTAACGGAAACTCCTCGAAAAGCTGATCGGAACAAGTCCGATCACGGCAAGAGGTGGCGGACGGCAGAGCACGGCGGCGCGTGGGCGGCGCACGGTGGTCGGCCGAGAGAGGGAGGAGGGGCGGCGCCTATGTGTGGAGGATAGGTTTTAATTGTGTAGTTATGATTAATGTAGCCCTAAGTCTATAATTAATAGACTTGTAATGGGCTTGTACCGGCCCATTGGACTTGGGTCAAGCCAGGTCCATATGAACATCCGGTTCAATTAAATCACTACGGTTTCATCATAACTCCGATCGACGATCAGATCGGACCGATCGACTCAGTTTCCAAAACTGAATATTATGATACGAAAAACAATTTTTCAGATCACCTAGACCAAAATTACAGTTTAGCCCCTCAACTTTGGGAAATCGCAATTTGACCCCTGTTGACTTTTAGGATGTCGCACTCCCTAAAATTCTCATCCTATGCTCAACACGTTGAGCTCAGTTTCCGTGCGGGAATCAAGAATGCAGTACTTGTGTGACCCTCAATGGTTCAGGGATACAGCTAGCCGTGGGCCCACAACCATTGTGACTCTGAAATCACAATTTCGGACTTACCCATTGGATCATGGTAAAGCGCCTAGCAACATCGCCCCATGATCCCCTAGGAATCACTGATAGTGCCTGCAAGAACCAGTTGGTTGTGGTTAGCGTACAGTACGGTCCTTTCAACACATATATCCCGATCAGATCAACGACCATTGGTAAATCGAGAGTCGCTAAAGATCCGATAGCAATGCATACATCTTGGAGATCGAATAGTGACATCGCGAGTGTTACTAGGCAAACTCATTTACCTAAAATACATCCATTACTCTGGCCAGAGATTTATACACTATTATCCCCTCAGATAGCATAGGATATCCACGCATGAGAGCGAGCGGTGAATCCTCGACAACGAAGCATCGACTCCTACATGCATCGGGACCTCACCCAATCCCACCGCCTAATGACCCCAAATGAGTCGACAAACGGGTTAAAATGAGTTGCCTATCATGTAGAGTCTCAATGACGTTTCGAGTAGTGAGGACTAATCAGTACAACCAAGACCTCGGACTTATCCACTCGACAAATGGTAACCACTTGGAAAGTCCGAACGAAGGTAGTTCCATAGATCACCAGGTGACTATCCATCTGCATGCTCAGAACATCACAATGTTCCCTACCAATGAAACATGGTACTTCACATCGCAGATGCTAGTCTCAAGATCGGGCGGCTTTTATCCTCATTTTGACGGCCCAATCGACTAGGAACTAGTTCAGAATGCACAGTGACTGTTAGATGTGTTTCATGATAGCCATCATATCCACTATCACATCTAACATACACTATAGTGCATTCTAGGTCTTCATCCAACACAATGTTAACATTATATAACATAATGAAAATGAAGAATGCCATAAATAAATGCGTATTTCATAAATAAAGATTGTCATATACAAGAGTCTATAAAACCCACAAGCCACAAGTTGGCTAGTTGGGCATCTACTCTAACAAGTCTATCAATTATAACCCAGATGGAGTTATATCCTTGAATTGTTCTTGGTAATCCAGTTAAAAAATCCATCGGTATACTCTCCCACTTCCATTCTGGAATGGGCAATGGCTTCAATAATCCAGCTGGTCGCTGGTGCTCAGCTTTCACCAGCTGACAAGTTAAGCATTCCGCTACAAACTTGGCAACATCTCTCTTCATTCCTGGCCACCAATACAACTGCTGGAGGTCCTTGTACATTTTCGTACTTCCTGGATGTACTGAATATGGAGCTGTATGAGCTTCTTTCAAAAGATCAGATCTTAAATCATCTACTTGAGGTACCCAGATTCTACCCAAATACTTAACAATTCCATCTTCTGAAAAATAAGACTGCTGCCTTTTTCCTTATCTTGTTTAATCCATTTCTTCAATTGTTCATCTTGCAGCTGACCTTCTCGAATTTGGTTTAACAAATTTGATCTTACTGAGAGGTTTGCTAAGATCACGTAATTACTGCTGCTGCTGGACACTATTTCAAGTCCAAACTTTTCAATTTCAGTTGTCAATGGCTTCTGAACAGTTAGCTGCGCTAGTCCTGCTGATTTCCTACGTAGAGCATCAGCTACCACGTTTGATTTTCCTGGGTGATAACTGATAATACAATCGTAATCTTTAACCAGCTCCAACCATTGCCTCTGCCTCATATTCAATACTTTCTGGGTAAAGAAGTATTTCAAACTTTTGTGATCTGTAAATATCTCGCACTTCTCCCCATAAAGTTAATGCCTCCATATTTTAAGGGAAAAGACCACTGCTGCCAGTTCTAAGTCATGGTTGGGTAATTCTTCTCATGATCCTTCAACTGTCTAGATGCATATGATATGACTTTACGATCTTGCATCAACACAGCTCCTAGTCCTAATTTAGAAGCATCAGTATAAATTACAAACTTCCTTCATCAGTTGGCATTGTTAACACAGGCGCTTCAATCAATGCTTGCTTCAATTTGTCAAAACTTTTTTGACATTCAACTGTCCAGTTATATTTTACCTGCTTACTTGTTAATGTAGTCAGGGGAACAGCAATCTTAGATAATCCTTGGATAAATCGCCTATAATATCCAGCTAAACCACCCTATTCATTAAATCCATAAAAGCTGATGGGGCATTCGTAAGTCCAAAAGGCATAACCAAAAATTCATAATGGCCATACCTAGTTCTAAAGGCTGTCTTGTAAACATCAGCTGCCTTAATCTTTAATTGATGGTATCCAGACCTCAAGTCGATCTTAGAAAATACTACTGACCCTCTCAATTGGTCGAACAGATCTTCTATCCTGGGTAATGGATACTTATTCTTAATTGTCAATTTGTTTAACTCTCTGTAATCTATACATAACCTCATACTCACATCATTCTTCTTAACGAATAAAACAGGGGCTCCCCAAGGGGAAGTACTTGGTCTTATAAACCCCTTTTCCAACAGATCTTGTATTTGTTCTTTCAGTTCTTTCATTTCTGATGGAGCTAATCTATATGATGGTCTAGATACTGGAGCAACTCCTAGAACCAAATCAATTGAAAATTCCAGCTCTCTGTCTGGTGGCAGTCCCTGGATGTCTTCTGGAAAAACTTCTGGGAATTCATTTGCTACTTCTACAGTTTACAGTTGGGGTCTACTAAAGATGATACAACTCGGGGAACTTTATCAACATGTTTGGCTAAAAACTGGAATGACTTTCCTACTGGTGGGTTAATCTCGACTGTTCGTAGCTTAAAGTCAATTACTACCCCATGCTTAGTTAGCCAATCTATTCCCAAAATTATATCAAATTCTGGCATCGGTAACACAATCAAATCAGTAGTAATCTTATGTCCTTGAAATTTGAGTTCTAAACTTCTAAACAACTCGTGCGATACCAACTTCTCCCCTGATGGTACCGACACACAATAACCTATCATTACTTGCTCCGGCTGGATAGGCAGTTTCTTAACAAACTCAGCAGCAATAAATGAATGCGTAGCTCCTGAATCTATCAAAGCTAGAGAAGGAAATCCAGCTATCAAAATTTCACCTGTGACTACTGTTGAGTCTGGAGGAGCTTGTTCAACTGTCATAACAAAAGCTCTGCTGGTCACCTGTTGTTTGAGTTTTGGACAATTCTTCAAAATATGTCCAGGCATTCCACATTTATAGCAGACGTTTTGTCCAAGTCTGCATTGTCCCAAATGATTCTTATTGCACTTAGGACATTCTGTTCTAATATTACCAGCAGGAACAGAGCTTATAGGTTGAATCTGTAGAGGCTTTTGCTCCTGAGGCCTCTGCTGGTTCTTGTTCTGTTTCTTGAATGGCCTCTGGTCCTTCTGCTGAAAGGCTTGTCTCTTTTGCTTCCTTTCTTCATCAAGATCTTTCCAATCTCTTTCGATTTGCAGGGCTCTATCCACTGCTTCCCTGTAAGTTCTTGGTAAAATCCCTTTTCAACTCAGACCTTTTACCAGCTGGGAAGTATTGTTCAAAGAACACTTGCTTAAAATCTGCCCAAGTTAAATTCAGTAGATCCACAGACAATTTGGCCCCTTCCCACCAAATCATTGCATCTTCCCTTAACATGTAGATAGTGCACCTTGGCCTATCTAAATAAGACAATTGGAGGTACTCGAAAATAACCTCCATGGATTTGATCCAACTCTCTGCAACTAGTGGATCAGTAGTTCCACCAAATTCCTTAGGTTTCTGGCGCCTAAATTTATCTTGGGGGTCATCGTTACTTGGTCCCCTGCTGCTGGAAGATTGCCCATTTCCTCTCTTGTTGTTCTGTTCTACCAGCATTCTTAACAGTTGAGTGATATTAGCATTATTATCACTATCAGTTTCTTCTAAAGGAATACTTCTTCTAGTTCTTCCTCTTCGTGCCATTCTATATTCTAAAGCCCGTAATCCACCACATACATATATCAGAACATGCTAAATAATTTAAAGACAATGCTCCGAAAATAAACTCACAACTTAGAAGAACAGACGATGAACTTTGATCCAGCTGATGGTGCGTGTGTTTATCTCAGGAACGTTGCTCTGATACCATGTTATGACGCCCGAACCCAATGGAGCCACGAGATCGGGGTAAATAAAAATTTTGAAACAAAAGAAGAACTGAAAGATAATTTGTTATAAGTTGTTTTCCTTATAACCTCAAAAGGAATAGAAACTCAAAGACAAAACTATCAAACACTGAATTGAGCGCCAACTGCTGAAACTTATTTGCGGAAAAACAGAGTATATTATATAACTTTGCAATTGCGATTTACAACAGCTGCTATTCTATGTAAATATACAACCGTTGCAACTGATCTAATACAGTACATTCTAACTCAAAACAATACAACTGAGACACGGAAAACGTAGGCCTTGGATAAACACAACACCACCCAACAGCTGTATTTCAAGTTTCACCTTCTGTTCGTTCTCCAGCTGTCGCACCTGCACCATTTTAAAAGCTAGTGAGCCTAAAGGCTCAGCAAGTAAAACCTGAGTAATAACAATTTCATAAAATGCAGGCAGACATCTGAACATACATAAACATTTCTTAAATAATTCTTTCGTAATCTTAGAGACAGGGGTTAATAGCCCAGCTCTTAACATAAATTTCTTTTCTTTAGATTATGGCATATAAGCTCCTCATGGTCCGTGTTGCACTTTGATCAAAATGACTTCCGATATCAGTTTTAGCATATAGCTCATATGAAAGGGCAGCCTACATCTAGACAACTGCTCACCCTTCTCCTTGGTGACCGTCAACTATCTATGCCACAATCTTAAAATAAACTTTGTTTCATTAACATCCTTTCGTAAAACTTTCATTCTTAAATCCTCGGGTTCCATTATTTAAAACTCTCGCTTTCATTTTTCAAAACTTTACTGAGTATTGAGTTCTACTTCGGAAACGTTACATTGATATAGGACCAGTCGCAAAAGAAACCAGTCGCAGGATAAAATTAGACGTAGTGAACAGTACCAGTTGCAACGAATAGGAACCAGTCGCAAGACAAGAACCAGTCGCAAGGTCTTATTTTAAACAAAACGGCGTCGTTAGTGCAAGAAAAGCGCTAACATACGTAAAACCAGAAGCAAGTATTTGACTAAAAGAAACCAACTGCAAAGTTTGTTTTAGATGAAACGACGTCGTTAACATATTGACCAGCCGTAGGAAAAATGTTAACAACCAGTCGCTATGAACAGTATTAGTCGGAAGACTAATACCAGCTGGAATGAACAGTAGAAACCAGACGCAAGGAGTAACCAGTCGCAATGAACAGTACTTTTTGAAACGAATATTGCAACTGCTGAAATTTGACAAAAATACATCTGCTGATGAACAGTGCATCTACTGGATTTTTAATAACAAACATGCACCTGCTGGTGAACAGTGCATCTGCTGATTTTACGAACGCAGTTGCTGAATTTTTAACAAGGAAATGCAACTTCTAGAATAAAACTAAGTATATGTAATATCAAAACAACAACTATGCTATCAGTCGTTGCCTATCAAACCAAACTTCATAATGATTCGACTAGCAACTACCGATTACACCGTTATCGAGTTCTGATATTACAACTACTAAATTGAAGAACATTCATAAACTTCCTGGAAATAAACTCGAATTCTCAGTACTTTAAAACATTACAAACTTTCTGGAAAAACATTTTGGAAGCATCATAAACATCAAAACATCATTTTTTTTCGAACCCATCTTCTTTCCTTTGAACAAGTATAAAATCATTTTAAACAATAATTTCGACGTATTTTAAACATGCAGGCAAGCATATCCATAAAAAAAACAATATATGCTTCAAATGGTGTAGCAAATGATCAACTTTTACTTGCTTTTAACAAAGCTTTGCGACAGCAACTAATTCCTGCAGAAATCTTCTCCTTAAGCAACGCACGAACTCTTCTGAAAATATTTTGAAGAACACTTTAAGACTTTTCTTTGCAAATGATGAAAATCTTACTTTGAAAACAGGTTTTTATATGAAAGCGATTAGTGGCAAGCTACTTGTGAAATCAAGCATGACACACTTATAAAATTTAGCAAAAATTCCCTTCATATCATTTTAATTTGTAAAACCACAAACCTTTTTCAAAAGAAATCATTTTTCATCCTTAAAAATATTTTCCAATCGATTTAGAAACTACTCGTGCATCGCTCTTTGGAGTCATCTGCTGATACCAGCCGCAGCGCATCTTACTTTCTAAAATCAGCAAATACATAACATTTAAAATTGCCAAATTGGCCCATGAAATCAACAAAAAATGCATAAATGTGTGTTAGAGTAGATTCCCAACTAGCCAACTTGTGGCGTGTGGGTTTTATAGACTCTTGTACAAACAGTCTTTATATATGATATTCGCATTTACTTATATGGCGTTCTTTACTTTCATTATGTGTGTAATGATTTACAATTGCGTTGTAAAGACCTAGAATGCACTAAAGCGTATGTTAGATGTGATAGTGGGTATGACGGCTATCATGAAACACATCTAATAGTCGCTGTGTATTCTAAACATGTTCCTAGTCGATTGGGCCGTCAAAATGAGGATAAGGCCGCCTGAGTTCGAGACTAGTATCTGCGATGCTAAGTACCATGTTTCATTGGTAGGGAACATTGTGATGTTCTGAGCATGCAGATAGATAGTGACCTGGTGATCTATCGAACTACCCTCCTTCGGACTTTCCAAGTGGTTACCATTTGTCGAGTGGATAAGTCCGAGGTCTTGGTTGTACTGATTAGTCCTCACGACTCGAAACGTGATTGAGACTCTACATGATAGGCATCTCACTTTGACCCGTTTGCCGACCCACTTGGGGTCATAAGGTGTCGGGATTGGGTGAGACCCCGATGCATGTAGGAGTCGATGCATCGTTGTCGAGGATTCACCGCTCGCAGACATGCGTGGATATCCTATGCTATCTGAGGGGATAATAGTGTATAAATCTCTGGCCAGAGTACTAGAAGTGTTTTAGGTAAATGTGTTTACCTAATTACACTCGCGATGTCACTATTCGATCTCCAAGATGTATGCATAACTATCGGATCTATAGCGACTCTCGATTTACCAATGGT
>KV020446.1:0-11336 GCA_001598015.1 Dorcoceras hygrometricum | reverse complement strand
TCAAGATGACCCATCAATGTTGAGTCGTGAAGGACGGTCCCCTTAACGTCCCCAATAATATGAGCCAATGTTAAAGGGAGTTCCAACCGAACTCACAACGATTGTCAATGGCGTGGACAGCTTTCCGGCATACATGACCCCCTCAATAATATGAGTCGGGCCATGTATACGGGTAGCATCGACGTACACCCATTGTCGATGGAAGGTAGGGAAATTTAAACAAATTTAAATACCCTTTAGTTTATCGAATAAACATTTATCTTGATATAAGTTTTAAATCATATTTAAAACGATGGATTTCATTTTTGAAAATTTGGTCTCATGCATTTATTTTAAATCAAATTTAAAACATGCGGATTCAACTAACTATATATCAATATATATAAATATTGGGATGATCGATCGCGAGAGCTATGCGGTCCATGGTTGTCAGTCACGGACCTGGGTCCAATCCTAGGGGTAATGCAATATGCAATGCAATTCTATTACAATGCTTCCGGTTTTACAGATCTTCGATCCTCAATATCTTGATCGTCATCTCCACCGTCTTCGGATGTCCTCCCACTAAATCTAGTAATTTTACATTTAAATTTACCATGACATATAAGGGATACATTTATCAAGGGGTGGGAACGGGCCACAAACAGGCCCACTTTAAATGATAATCAAAATATTTATACAACCGAATCACAAAAACCTATCGCATACACCTAACAAATTGGGCACGGCTCTCGATCATCCCAATCATGCAGATAATCCAATTAACATGCATAAATTAAATAATCCAATTATTTATCCACAAAATCATATTTTAATTACGAAATCGCATTTTATAAATAAAATCGTATTTTGTCGATAAAATCAAATTTTAATCAACAAAATCATATTTAATTTATAAAATAATATTTCATAATTAAAATCGAATCTCAAAAATTTCAAAATCGACCAAAATGGGCCCGATATCGAATATCGGCCCGAAAACTTCACGGGCAGCCCGGGACAGGCCCGAACAAAACCCTAGAATAATTCAGCCGTCACGACATCGCCGGAGCTTCGTCGGACGGCGGCCGCCGCCGGCGGCGCCACCATGAAAAAATCGCGCACGGTGCAAGGCCACGTACGGCCGCGACAAGCGCGGCGCACGATGCTCAT
The DNA here is from genome assembly GCA_001598015.1 of Dorcoceras hygrometricum. Classification (NCBI taxonomy): domain Eukaryota; kingdom Viridiplantae; phylum Streptophyta; class Magnoliopsida; order Lamiales; family Gesneriaceae; genus Dorcoceras; species Dorcoceras hygrometricum. Next base: position 10,184 of record KV020446.1, on the reverse strand, counting down.
CGTCGCACAATGGCGCCCAGCAAGCGACGCGAAGCAGCAGCCTTCCTCTCGGCCAGTGCGCGTCCAATCGCGCCACCATGCTTGCAACGGCCGGCCACGTCGCGCATCCAGCAGCGCAACAGCTTTCGCGGAGCGGCGCTACGAGCGGCACAACATCGTGCGACCAGCGTGGCCGTGATGCGCGGCCATCGCGCATCTCCTGCGCGACCAGCGGCGCAACATCGAGCAACGATTTGCGCCGGGCAGCGTCCAGTGAGTCGGCCACCAGCATGCATCGGCCGCAACATGATGTGCGGCCCGCGCGATTAAACGCGCGCTCATGCGCGCATGGTATCTAGCGTCGCCGCGAGCGGAGGCGGCCGGCAGGCCGAGAAACAAAAAACTTTGTTTTGATTCTGAAAAATTGAATGTTTAGATACAGTAAGTCACAATTGTATTGATCAGATCCGAGCCTTGGCTCTGATACCACTGTTGGGGAACCATGGCGGATCCGGATCACGCCTCCCGGCGAGGCAGCGAAAGAACAAAAATTTGTCCGGGAGACGATCAACACAATAATAAACAAACACAACCATAGAGTGTTTCTTGGGGTTACCTTTCCGGCAACTCGTGCCTGGCTCCGACCAGTTTCGCGAGGAAACCGGCACTTCACGGTAGACGGCGGTAGATAACGTCAATCAGGTCCACGACCGGAAGCGAGACTCCTTCGTCAGCCTGCACTAGAAGGCCTGACGAGATCAGCGCGGAAGGATTCTCCTCGTCAAGTTGGCCGGAACAATTTCCGGCGAAGAGGCGGCGGCGGCGGCGTGCACCGGCGGCGGCGGCGTGAGGTTGGAGGAGAAAGGGGCGGCGGCTTCTTAGCTCTAGGGTTAGGGTTTAGTTGTGTAAGTTCTGAGTGATTAAGTCTAAGTCTACCTTAAGTAGACTTGATGATGGACTTGGACCGGCCCAACGGGCCCGGTTCCAACGGATGAACATTCGGTTCATCCCCATCACCGTGACTTCATCGTAACTCCGATCGCCGATCAGATCAGACGATCGACTCAGTTTTCAAAACTGAATACTATGATCTAAAAAACAATTTTTCAGAATCCCAGTGTAAAATGACCGTTTTGCCCCTCAACAGCGGAAATCACGATTTGACCCCTGTTGACTTTTAGGAAGTCGCACTCCCCAAAATTCTCCTCAAGTGCTCAACACATTAAGCTCAGTATCCGTGCAGGAATCTCGAATCCAGTACTTGTGTGACCCTCAATGGTTCAGGGATACAGCTAACCGTGGGCCCACAACCATTGCGGCTCCGGAATCACAATTCCGGACTTGCCCATCGGATCATGGTGACCCTCAATGGTTCAGGGATACAGCTAACCGTGGGCCCACAACCATTGCGGCTCCGGAATCACAATTCCGGACTTGCCCATCGGATCATGGTAAGAGCGTCTAGCAACATCGCCCCATGATCCCCTAGGTATCACTGATAGTGCCTGCAAGAACCAGTTGGTCGTGGTTAGCGTACAGTACGGTCCTTTCAATCCATATATCCCGATCAGATCAACGACCATTGGTAAATCGAGAGTCGCTAAAGATCCGATAGCTATGCGTAAATCTTGGAGATCGAATAGTGACATCGCAAGTGTAACTAGGTAAACACATTTACCTAAAACACTTCTAGTACTCTGGACAGAGATTTATACACTATTATCCCCTCAGATAGCATAGGATTTCCACGCATGTCTGCGAGCGGTGAATCCTCGACAACGATGCATCGACTCCTACATGCATCGGGGTCTCACCCAATCCCGCCGCCTGATTACCCCAAGTGAGTCGGAAAACGGGTCAAAGTGAGACGCCTATCATGTAGAGTCTCAATGACGTTTCGAGTCGTGAGGACTAATCAGTACAACCAAGACCTCGGACTTATCCACTCGACAAATGGTAACCACTTGGAAAGTCTGAACGAGGGTAGTTCGATAGATCACCAGGTCACTATCTATCTGCATGCTCAGAACATCACAATCCTACCAATGAAACATGGTACTTTGCATCACAGATACTAGTCTCAAGCTCGGGCGTCCTTATCCTCATTTTGACGGCCCAATCGACTAGGAACTTGTTCAGAATACACAGTGACTATTAGATGTGTTTCATGATAGCCGTCATACCCACTATCACATCTAACATACACTTTAGTGCATTCTAGGTCTTTACTCAACGCAATTGTTAATCATCATACAACACAATGAAAGTAAAGAACGCCATATAAATAAATGCGAATATCATATATAAAGATTGTTTCATACAAGAGTATATAAACCCACACGCCACAAGTTGGCTAGTTGGGCATCTACTCTAACACCGAGCCTGTGCTCTGATACCACTGATGGCGACAATGGCGGATCCAGATCCCGTTTCGTGGGGGCGCAGCAGAAATCAAAAATTGCCCCGAGAAACGTTCAATACATTCAAATACAATTCTATAAACATTCATAGGGTGTTCATAGAATCGTTACCTTGCTGGCGTCTAGGCGCCTGGCTCCGACCAGTTTCACGAGGAAACCGGCACTTCAAACGATAGGCGGTGGTAGATCGTCAATCAGGTCCACGACCAGAAACAAGCTTCCTCCATCAATCTGCACTAGAAGATCTGACGGATTCTTGCACGGACGGAAACTCCTCGTCGCGGTGATCGAAATAAGTCCGATCACACGACGAACGGACGACGGCGTCGCGGCGGAGGCGCGACGGTGGGCGGCAGCCGTGCATGAGGTTTGAGAGGAGGGGCGGCGGTTTTGGATCTTGGAGGCTAGGGTTTAGTGTTGTTAATTGTATTATTAAAGCCCTAGTACAATACTAGTATATAACAAATATACATGGGCTTGAACCGGCCCATTGGACTTGGGTCAGGCCCAAGTCCATATGAACATTCGGTTCATTTAAATCACTACGGTTTCATCATAACTCAGATCGACGATTAGATCGGACCAATCAACTCAGTTTCCAAAACTGAACATTATGATGTGAAAAACAATTTTTCAGATTACCTAGTCCAACATGACAGTTTTGCCCCTCAACTTTGGGAAATCGCAATTTGACCCCTGTTGACTTTTAGGAAGTCGCACTCCCTAAAATTATCCTCATATGCTCAACGCATTGAGCTCAGTTTCCGTGCGGGAATCATGAATCCAGTACTTGTGTGACCCTCAATGGTTCAGGGATACAGCTAGCCGTAGGCCCACTATCCATCTGCATGCTCAGAACATCACAATGTTCCCTACCAATGAAGCATGGTACTTCGCATCGCAGATGCTAGTCTCAAGCTCGGGCGGCCTTATCCTCATTTTGACGGCCCAATCTACTAGGAACGAATTCAGAATGCACAGTGACCATTAGATGTGTTTCATGATAGCCATCATATCCACTATCACATCTAACATACACTATGGTGCATTCTAGGTCTTTATCCAACACAATTGTTAACATTATATAACATAATGAAAATAAAGAATGCCATAAATGAATGTGTATTTCATAAATAAAGATTGTCACATACAAGAGTCTATAAAACCCACACGCCACAAGTTGGCTAGTTGGGCATCTACTCTAACACTATCAACAGCTCTTTCATCAGTCTTGTCATCTCGCTTGTATCGCTCCTCCTTCTTCTCGTCTCTTCTGTATCTGTCATCCTTCTTGGGCCTGTTGCACTCAGCTGCAAAATTCCCTGGACGTTCACAGTTAAAGCATTTCATGTCAGATACATCTTTATCATTTTTTTTGTTATATTGAAAAGAAGGGTTGTAAGATCTTCTCATGAATTTCCCAAACTTCTTAACGAAGAGGGACATGACTTAATCGCTGAGTTGGTCAGCAGTCTTGCTTGTGCTTGGAGAGCACTGTTCAGTAGTAGTCGCTGCCAATGCTTTCATCGGCTGAGAGGTAGATGGACCAGCTTCTGCTCTTGTTTCCAACTCGAACTCATAACCTTTGAGGTTAGAAAATAAGTCGTGAAGCTCCAACTTTTTCAGGTCCTTCGACTCCCTCATCGCCATCGTCTTTACGTCCCACTCCCTGGGCAACGCTCTCATCACCTTCAGCGCCAACTCTCTGTTGCTGTATTCTTTGCCCAGACTGTTTAGTTCAATCACCACGGCGCTGAATCGATCATCAAACTCTGTCATTGTTTCTCCATCCTTCATTTTGATGGACTCATACTTCCGCTGAGCAACTGTCAGCTTGTTCTCCTTCGTCTCGTCACTTCCCTCACATATTTGAGAGCTTTTCCCAAATGTCTTTAGCTGTGGCGCAGGTTTTGATTTTGCTGAACATGTTTTTGTCCTTGTCCAGCGTCTTGTAAAGGATATCCCTGGCCACATTATCCAAGTTGGCTTTCTTCTTGTCTTCACTGGTATACTCATGTCTGCTCTTTTCAAGGAACTGAGGCTCGCCATTTGATATAGCAAAAGCTAAATTAGGCTTCATTATCTTCAGCGGCTCTTCAGTGAGGACCACCCACATTTCATCATCTAGAGCAGCCAGATGCGCTTGCATGCGTATCTTCCAGTCGTCATAATCTTCCCTTGAAAACAAAGGAATCTTGTTGTGAGAAGTAGACATATTGAGATATAATAAAGCACGAAAGACAACTGTTCAATAACTGAGATGCGCAGGCTCTGATACCAATTGATAGGATCAATATGGTTCGAAAACAGCTGCAGGAGTTCAGAAGGGGGGGTTGAATGAACTCCTACTATTTTAAATTTTCGAAACCCTTAAAACAATTTTACAAGTGCCTCGCTTAACTTAAATCCGAGTTACCAGATTTAAGGTATCTCAGTTTAGCTGCTGATCTTTTGGCTAACAAATATTGTGCGGAAACAAGCCAATCGATCAGTGAACAGTAAGGCAATAAATAGATGCGTTAAGTAAAAGATTAAGGTCAAGAGTTTGTTTCTGGAAGTTCGGATATAAATATCCTACGTCTCCCCTTCTTCCTTTTCAGGAAGGTTCCACTAGAAGATTTGATGGATTACAGGCCTTCTGCAAAACACCCAGTCACCGAACCTCGCTCAAAGTGAACTCCTAGCAACACCACAACCTAAAGCGCAGACGCAGCTGCTGGTTTTACAAATGAATGATATTTTTCGAACGGCTTTAAGGAGCACGTTCGTTACAGACTCAAATGATATAACAATGAATACAATGCTATGAGACTGTAAATCCTCTGATTTCTTATACAAGAAAATTGATTCAACTAAGGTGAATCAGAGGATGGCTCGAAGGTTTATCTATGAAGATCGGCAGTTGAATTTCTTCGAGTGTTTGAGCTTTGTGAAAATGTCTTCTGTAGAGTATAAGCTCGAGAAAGGTTGAGACTCAAAATTAGCAGAGTGACGGCAAGTAAACAATAGCGAGAGCGAGATAGTTCTTCAATCCAAACTTCTGCTATTTATAGTCTTCGTTTTAAACGGTCATTAATTTCTCCAAAGGCAACAAAATCTCCTTTTGAATTTCTGTCAAATCGTACGCCGTCAATCCTGCTCCACTACATGGTAAATTGCACAGTGTCATAAGCAAATTGTCGTGTTTCCATTTCTGTGCAAACATCGTATAACACCCTCTGTGAACGTGTACTATTTACCCAATATAGTACTGACGATGTCTCCTCATTTAAAGCATATGTACGATTCAATCTCCACCTTTGATTTCCTCTGACAAGAATGTTTGAATTGATTCATCGTTTATGCAACAACTGATTACTTGTACCTCTGAAAGATATGCAACGGCTGATAGCTTCAATGCCCAAAAGTTATTCACCAGCTGATCACTATAAATATCTCCCTTACTGCTGGTTACAACGATTAAGAGAAGCAGCGACTGGATCAAAAGAATACTGTAGCCATCTGCTGATTTGAGTGCATGTCTGCTGAATTACGTTGACTATTGAGGTGAAAAACTATCTGCTGAATTCCTCTGAAGAATGCAACTGCTGGAATACCAACGCAAACTCTAACGACTGAATCCTAGCGTTAGTTTAATATGCTGTCGTTTCAACTTATTTAAACGCTGTCGTTTTACTTATCCAAACGCTGTCGTTTTGCAATCCTTAACAAAACACGCTAACTCTCAAATGCTTCCGCCTGCAACTAATGCAACTGCTGATTGCCCTGGAAGAATCCAACTGCTGGTTACCTCTGAAAAGTCCAACTGCTGAAAACAAACCAACGACTGATTGTTCCAACGGCTGATAAATGTTGATTACTGAAGAGAATCTCCATCTGCTGAAATACCACCCGTCGGAATACCAACGCTAAACTCTAACGCTAGATCCTAGCGTTAGTTTAATATGCTGTCGTTTCAACTTATTTGAACGTTGTCGTTTTTACTTATCCAAATGCTGTCGTTTTGCAATCCTTAACAAAACACGCTAACTCTCAAATGCTTGCGCCTGCAACTAATGCAACTGCTGATTGCCTTGGAAGAATCCAACTGCTGGTTACCTCTGAAAAGTCCAACTGCTGAAAACAAACCAACGACCGATTTTTCCAACGGCTGATATATGTTGATTACTGAAGAGAATCTCCATCTGCTGAAATACCATCCGTCGACTGAAAATGTTCTCCGGTAAATTCACCGGCTGATTTTCCACTAGCAACTAGTCTTATTTTGTTATCACCAAAACTAATAAATTTTATCCTAACAGGAATAGTTACGAAAGAGAATGCTGCTGAGTTATTTGTTCTTACGATCCAGTCTACTTTGAAAGATCGGATTAAAGATGGTTAAGCAAGGGATGATCAATTACAAAAATGGAAGAAACAAGAAAAAGACAGAGGAGGAAATCTTTATACGTTAGAAGAGGGAATTGTGAAATATAGGTTATGGGTACCACGCGCAGATGATTTGCGCAAAGAGATCATGAATGAAGCCTATAACACATCGTATTCAATTCACCCAGGAGGGACAAATATGTACAAAGATTTACAACATCTGTTTTGGTGGTCAGGAATGAAACGAGATATCTCCAATTTCGTTTCTGAGTGTTTAACATGCCAGCAAGTTAAAGCAGAGCATCAGAGACCAGCTGGAATGTTAAAGCCTCTCTCAATACTCGTATGGAAATGGGACAATATAGCGATGTATTTCGTAGTAGGATTACCAAGTACACTCCATGGATTTAATGCTATTTGGGTTATCATTGATAGATTAACCAAGTCAGCACACTTTTTACCCGTTAAGACGACATATGATCTGAATAGGTATGCTGATTTGTATGTGAAGGAAGTAGTAAGACTCCATGGAATTCCAAGTTCTATAGTATCAGATCGAGATCCCAGATTTACTTCGATGTTCTGGAAAAGCCTACATAAAGCCTTGGGAACTAAGTTAACCTTCAGTACAGCTTTCCATCCGCAAACAGATGGACAATCAGAAAGAGTTATCCAAACACTGGAGGATTTGCTTCGTGCGTGTGATCTCGACTTTGTAGATAGTTGGGATTTTAAATTGCACTTAGTTGAATTCACATATAACAATAGTTACCTAGCTCCGATAGAAATGGCCCCATACGAAGATCTGTATGGCAGAAATGTAGATCACCGATACATTGGGATGATGTAGGTGAAAGGATAGAAATAGGACCAGATATTATAGAACAAACTGCTGAAGCCATCAAAAGAATTCGTGATCGAATGAAGACAGCACAGAGTAGAAAAAAGAGCTATGCAGATAGCCATCGTCGGGATCTGAATTTGGATCATGTATTTCTGAAGGTAGCACCCATGAAAGGTGTAATGAGATTTGGACGACAAGGAAAGCTGAGTCCCAGATTTATTGGACCATTTCAGATTTTGGAAAAGATCGGAACTTTAGCTTATCGTCTAGTGTTACCTCCAGATATGTCAGTTGTTCACAATATGTTAAACTTATCAGCACTTAGGAAATACATTGCGAATCCTTCGCATGTGCTTAGGCATGAACCTATCCAGCTATCGTCAGATCTGACATACGAAGAAGTTCCAGAGAAGATTCTGTTAAAAGAAAACCGTAAGCTAAGAAATAGGACTATCCCTATGATCAAGATTAAGTGGACAAACCACTCAGAAAGAGATGCTACGTGGGAAGTCGAATCTGATATGCAAAGGAGCTACCCAGATCTGTTTAAGTAAGTAATTTCGGGATGAAATTCTTTTAAGGAGGGTATATTGTAACGCCCAGAAGCTTTCTCAGCCACAATTAGAAAGTTATAGAATTGAGAGATTAAATTAAAATGCTATTTTTATTCAAATTTCAATTCGAGTTGAGTTCCAGATTTAAGTTATGCGATATCAGCTCTCATCCTAGTTGAGTTGATTTTCAGAATTGAGACGCAATTGCAAGAGCTGTCCAGCCGATCCATAAAAGCCGATTTAATCCTTTCTTTTTAAATCAAATGGTTCGGTATATATTTTTAGATTTCGTTGTTTAAAATGGAGTAGCACTTTTAAAAGTTTTTGCATATTTATGAAACGTGTTCCTTGTTTAGGCATTTAAATTCATATATATAGGATGTAGCCACATCATGCATCATTATTTTACAAACAAAATATTTCAAACAAAGCGGTGCTCTCTGTTAGAAACCGAGCAAAGTTTCAAAGCTTTTACAGGATACGATTGGTTTGTACGAGATTCAGGCCAGATTTATTTTGTAATTGTGTTGCAGAATACAGGCAAGTAAACTCTGTTTCTTGCTATACTCATGAAAGCTTATATTCAATTCTGTTTGCATGTTTGTATGTAATTTTAAAGGTTTGAGAGTTGCTACGGTTGTTCTTCAAACATCGAGAATTGTGATGTGAAACGAACCAAACTCTAGAAATTTTTTTTTAAAAAAACATGTGTGGAAAAAAACGTAAACTTAAAATATGGCTCGTTCCCTTTTAAAGCATTTCTAAATCATTTTCTAAAAATACTTTAAGCATAAATAAAGGAATATTTTAAAATTTTAAACATCCATACTGTATAAAATCAAAAAAAATAAACTGCGACAAAATACTAAACATAAACGTGTTTTAAACCAACACCCAACGGTATCAACTCAAAATAACATTGTTGCGGTCAAGGGGTACTGCTGCAACAGGCGCTCAGATGTCTTCACCGCCGGTCGATGTAAACTCATCAGCAGGGTCATCACTGCACCTTTAAACCTAGTGAGCTTAGAGGCTCAGCATGCTCTATCGTATAACATAACAAAGTACATACTAATAAAATCACATGCAAGCACATACTTGTAATAAAATAACGTTAAAAAACATGAATGCGTGCATGATCTTAAAACATTGCTTCATACATTTCATAACGTACATACGTAACATAAACATACATAAGGCATGACGTAACATAATATGAAAAACGTATGAGTCGTATCAGTGAATGTGAGCAGGCGTGTGACTGATCAGTCGAAATAACCAACGTAAGTGGCGGGGGGGGTCACCCGACCTCAAGCCGGGATCCCTATATGTCACACCTCTATGCTTGCCACTTCACCATGATGTCAACACATGGATCCATAGGCTCATAATCATACATTAAAACAGGGGATCCCCGGGCCCGGCTACCAGGCTAGCTCCCATCATTAAATTTTGCCACATCACTTCAATCCCTCGAGTTTTAACTTAAAAGATACATGCCTGATCATTTCATAAAATCTCATGATGCGTGCACTTCTTAAAACTATGCAATTTAAAAGCTTAGCCCGGTAATGTATATCTAATCCTTTCCTTTAAAATATTTACGTACATAACATACTACACATATGATTAAATATACATTCATGGGCTTCTATATTTTTCTACTTCGGTCAAGGATTGGTTCAGGAGTCTGGCCCACTACTTCTAGACTAAACATCGCTCATAACTTAATCGATGAAACGAATGTTCACCACTTTTTACAATTTTTGCCTAATTTCTTTAAATATTGATTTCTTAAAAATCAGGGCTAATTAAATCATTTTTTGACTTCTTAAAATCAATTTGGACTTATTAAAATCGATTTTTACTTTTAAAATCAATTTAAATCAATTTTGACCCCAAAAGCCGATTTTGACCAAAAAATCGGTTTTGACCAAATTAAAATCCCAAAATCGATTTTGACTCAATTAAAATTCCAAAGGCCCTAATTTTGACTTAAAACTTAAAAATAAACTGTAA
>KV020445.1:0-12156 GCA_001598015.1 Dorcoceras hygrometricum | reverse complement strand
AGGAGTCTCGGATCTGGTCGTGGACCGGATTGGCGTATCTACCGCAATCTACCGACAAGAGCCGGGTTCTTGAAACACCGGTTGGAGCCAGGCACAAGTGCCAGAGAGGTAACACGCTAAACATCCTATGAATGTCATAGAATGTAGATTGATTTTTCGTATTGATCACCTCCCGGTTCTATTTTTGTTCTTCCGCTGCCTGACCGGGGGGCGGATCCGGATCCCCAACATTCTTAGTCCTTCATAAGTATTTAAGAATATCTTTCACAGCCTTCCAATGCATTAGGCCGGGGTTGGCCTGGTAGCGGCTCGTGACACTCAGAGCATATGCAACATCCGGTCTAGTTGAGATCATGCCATACATAATACTACTTATTGCCGAGGCATATGGCACACGTGTCATACTCTCTATCTCCTCATCAGTCTTCGGACACATAGACTTAGATAGAGTGACCCCATGGCACATAGGTAGGTGTCCTCTCTTGGACTCTTCCATAGAGAACCACTTAAGTATGGTATCGATGTAGGTCGCTTGGGTGAGTCCGAGCATCCTTTTAGATCTATCTCGATAGATCTGTATTCCAAGAATATAGGATGCTTCACCCATGTACTTCATCGAGAATCTACTAGACAACCACACTTTAGTTGACTGCAACATTCCTACATCATTCCCAATGAGTAGAATGTCATCAACATAAAGTACAAGGAATGTCACAGCATTCTTAACTACCTTCTTATACACCCATGGCTCCTCGAGATTCTTGATGAAACCAAATTCCTTAATTGTTTCATCGAATCTCAGGTTCCAACTCCTCGATGCTTGTTTGAGACCATAGATCGATCTCTGAAGTTTGCATACTTTATGCTCACTTCCTACAGATGTGAACCCTCAGGCTGCGTCATATAGATCTCTTCCTTAATATTTCCATTAAGGAACACAGTTTTCACATCCATTTGTCATATCTCATAGTCGTACCATGCGGCTATGGCCAGTAAAATTGTAATTGACTTGAACATTGCGACTGGTGAAAAGGTTTCATCATAGTCAACACCTTGCCTTTGAGTATAACCTTTCGCGACCAGTCGTGTCTTGTAGGTCAGTACCTTACCATCAGGCCCAAGTTTTCTCTTGTATATCCATTTACACCCAATGGGAACAATTCCTTCGGGAGGACTAACAAGGGTCCAAACTTGGTTTGCATGCATTGAGTCAATCTCAGATTGCATTGCTTCAAGCACAAATTAGAATCAGCATCGGAAATTACCTCCTTGAATGTTCTTGGATCACATCCAATAGTTTGATCACTTTGATCATATTCAAGGAGGAAACCATATCTATCAGGAGCCCTAGGAACCCTTTTGGATCTCCTAGGTGCGACCATTTCTGGTACTGGCTCTTGAGGTGCAGGAGATTCACTTGGTACTTCAGATGGTTCTCGAACTTCTTCGAGTTCTACTATCTTGCCTTTTCTATCGAGTAGAAACTCCCTTTCTAGAAAGGTGACATTTCTAGAAACAAACACTTTTGTTTCGTTGGGATAGTAGAAGTAGTATCAAATGGAATTCTTTGGATACCCAATGAAGTAGCATAGGATGGATCTATTATCCAGCTTATCTCCCACTGTCTGCTTCACGTAAGCAGGAAATCCCCAAATCCTCAAGTATGAGTACTTGGGTGGCTTGCCCATCCATATCTCATATGGAGTCTTATCCACTGGTTTGGTGTGGATATTGTTCAACAACATCATCGCCGTTTCGAGCGCATAGCCCCAAAACGAGGTAGGAAGTTCAGTGAAGCTAATCATAGATCGAACCATGTCCATCAAGGTTCGATTACGACGCTCCTATACACCATTGAGTTGTGGTGTGGCCGGAGGGGTCCACTATGAGAGAATCCCATTCTCTTTAAGATAGTCTTGAAATTCAGCACTCAAGTATTCTCCACCTCTATCGGATCGAAGTGCTTTAATACTTTTCCCTAACCGATTTTTCTACTTCAGCCTTGAATTCTTTGAACCTTTCAAAGGATTGACTTGTGCTTCATTAAGTACAAATATCCATACCTAGAGTGATCATCGATAAAGGTGATGAAGTATGTGTGACCGTACTTAGTACCAATGCTAAGTGGGCCACACACATCAGTATGGATCAAATCCAAAAGGCCTTGAGCACGTTCAGGCTTGCCCTTGAAGGGTTGTTTAGTCATTTTTCCCTTGAGACAAGATTCACAAGTCGTTAGGGAGTTAACATCTGACGTATCAAACATGTCACTCCTAACCAACTTGTTCATCCTACTTAAGGAAATATGACCTAGCCTAGCGTGCCAAAGTTGTGCCGGGTTTAGGCTATCGTTTTTCCTTTTAATTGTTGTTGTATGTGTTTCCACATCGTGAGTTGGAACTTCTTTTAATTTTAAGGTGTATAGATCATTTTCGCGTTCCCCAATTCCAATCAAACATTCATTCTTGTATATATTCAAATCGAATTAGCAAAATGACAAGAATATCCATCACTATCAAGCATAGAAACAGAAATAATGTTCTTTATTAATTCGGAAACAAATAAAACGTTTCTCAATAACAACTTAAAATTTGAAGACAGAAATAAGTAAACATCTCCTATAGCTACAGCAGCAACCCTTGCTCCGTTGCCAAGCCTCAAATGGGTCTCACCCTCTCTAAGACGTCGGCTTCTTGTCATCACCTGCAAATCGTTGCAGATATGAGATCCACATCCGGTATCAAGTACCCAAGAAGTCGAGTTAAGAGACATATTTATTTCAATGTAGAATATACCTTTTGCAGTTCGCAACTGCTCGAGGTAATCCTTATAGTTTCTCCTCGAGTGTCCAGGCTTGTGACAGTGGTGGCAAACATCCTCATATTTGTTTGGCTTTGAAGTCCTTTCCTTGGGCTTCTTGGCGGGCTTTTCCTCCTTTGCAGGGGTAGAACACTTCTTACCCTTGCGTTTGGGCCCCTTCTTCTCAGAGGAAGAAGAGCCCATAAGGAGGACGGGCTTGTCCTTATTTATGGTCCCCTCGAACACTACAAGCATGTTCACCACCTCTTCGAGAGTGGCTTCCAGCTTGTTCATGTTAAAGTTGACCACAAAGGGGTCGAATGCACCAGGGAGTGAGAGGAGAAGCAGATCCATAGACAGCTCATGTGGAAGAGTGATATCAAGTCCCACTAGCTTTTCAATGAGTCCAATCATACGAACCCCATGCTCGTGGACCGAAGTCCCATCGCGCATGCGGCTCGTCATGAGCTCCTTGACAGTAGTGAACCTCTCAGTCCGAGAGTTCTCCCCATACAGCTCCTTGAGATGAAGGTATATGCCAGCAGCATACTCCGTCTTCTCAAAGCGCCGCTGCATTTCGTTTGACATCGATGCTATCACATAGCACCGTGTCTTTAGCTCGTCGTCCCACCATTTGTCCAGCTTTGCCAGATCCTCGGGACTGGCATCGGCAGGGGCTTCCTTCGGAGGAGTCTTCTCTAGCGTGTAGAGAAGTTTCTCCGAAGCCAAAAATTTTGAGGTTTCGAAGCCAGTCTTGGTAGTTCAAACCAGTGAACTTGTTGCTATCCAGTATAGCAGCAAGTGGATTTTTGATCGAAGACATTGTAATATCAATTTATACTGAAAGAAAAACAGACATGCATTACTAACTATTTATGAAAAACGCTAAGACATAAGACAAGGTCATTTAGTTTTATGAATTACCCTCCCACTATTTTAACGATTTCACCACCCTCTATTGAAATCGAGAAAGAAAGTTTCCTTAGTGGGTACACAGAGTCCAATCAAGCGATCATGGTCCCGAATAATATCAGCAAACCATGACCCTCAAAAGGTAGAGCCCAATTGCAACAGGTGCAACCTCCATGTATTTACCTCACGTCCAGTAAGGGCCCAATAATATGACGCCGATCACTATCACGTGTCAAGATGACCCATCAATGTTGAGTCGTGAAGGACGGTCCCCTTAACGTTCCCAATAATATGAGCCAACGTTAAAGGGAGTTCCAACCAACTCACAGCGAGTGTCAATGACGTGTACAGCTTTTCGGCCTCAATGATATGAGCTGGGCCATGTATGGGGGTAGCATCGACGTACACTCAATGTTGATGGAAGGTAGAAAAATTTAAACAAATTTAAATTCCCTTAGTTCCATGATTTTATCGAATAAGAAATCATGAAACTTTTAATCTTGATATTTATTTTAAATCGTATTTAAAAATGAGGGATTTTAATTTTAAAATTTGGTCTCATTAAATTTAAATCACAATTTAAAACGCGGATTCAACAAATATATCGCATAAATAAATTTTTGGGATCGATAGCGAGAGCTATGCGGTCCGTGGTTGCCAATCACGGACCTAGGTCCAGTCCTAGGTGAAATGCAGTATGCAATGCAATCCTATTACATTAGCTTCCAATTTACAAATCTTCGGTCTTCAATATCTTTGATCATCATATCCACCATCTTCAATAGTCCTCCAACTAAATCTAATATTTATATTTAAATATCCATGACACATTGGGATACAATTTTAAAGGGGTGGGAACGGGCCACAAACAGACCCACTTTGAAATATGATATCAACAATATTACAACAAAAATTCGCAAAACCTAGCATACACCTAACACATTGGGCACGACTCTCGATCACCCCAAAATACAATCAATTCAAATAATTGACATAAATTAAATAATCAAATCAAATTTGATTATTTTCCAACAAAATCATATTTTAAATATAAAATCATATATTATAAATAAAATCATATTTTTTCAATTTTAATTGCATCATATTGGGCTTAAAACAATTTTAGGTCCAAAATCTCAAAAATTCCAAAAAACAATTTTGGTACGACCAAAATGGCCCAATATCAAATATTGGCCCGAAAACCCCTCGGGCCGCCCGGGACAGGCCCGAAACAAATCCTAGAAGTCAAAACAGTGTCGCAACACCGCCTCCGGATCGCCGCACGACGACGCACCGCCGCCTGCACAGCGTGCGGCACACTGCCGCACGCACACCGCGTGCAGGTGGGCGGCAGGTGCCGCGCGCCACCATGCGCGAAAATCGCGCACGGTGGCCGGCCATCGGCACTGTAGCTGCACGCAGCTACAGCGCCGGCGTGCGCACGCTACAGTGCCGCCATGTTTTTTTTTTATTTTCAAAAATTTGTGATTTGATGCAATAAGGCACAAATTATGTATTGATAGATCCGAGCCTTGGCTCTGATACCACTGTTGGCGCAGTGGCGGATCCGGATCCCGTTCCTGGGGGCGCAGCGAAAGTTTCAAGAATTGCCCCGAAAACGTTCAATACATAACAAATAATGCACTAAAACATACATAGGATGTTTTAATGAAGGTTACCTTGCTGGCGTCTAGGCGCCTGGCTCCGACCAGGTTCACAGGGAAACTGGCAATTCAAGGTTGGCGGCGGCAGATCTCCTAATCCGGTCCACGACTGGAAACAGGACTCCTTCTTCAGTCTGCACTAGAAGAGCTGACGAATTTGACACGAACAGAATCTCCACGACAAGGTGATCGGAACAAGTCCGATCACGGCAAGCGGCGGCAAGGCGGCGACGGCCGAGAGAGGCGTGGAGGAGAGGGGTGGACGGCGCTTAGAGGCTAGGGTTTTGTGTTGTGTAGTAGTTTTTACATCAACCCTAGGTCATGCATATGTAGACTAGTGATGGGCTAGGACCGGCCCAATGGGCCTGGGTCAGGCCCAGGTCCATATGAACATTCGGTTCATTTCCATCACCGTGGCTTCATCATTAATCCGATCGAGGATTTGATCGGACCAATCTCACAGTTTCCAAAACTGAGTATTATGATGCGAAAACAATTTTTCAGACCACCTAGTCCAAAATTGCAGTTTAGCCCCTCAACTATGGAAAATCGCAATTTGACCCCTGTTGACTTTTAGGAAGTCGCACTCCCTAAATTCCTCCTCCTATGCTCAACACATTGAGCTCAATTTCCGTGCGGGAATCGTGAATCCAGTACTTGTGTGACCCTCAATGGTTCAGGGATACAGCTAGCCGTGAGCTCACAACCATTGCGACTCCGAAATCACAATTTCGGACTTACCCATCGGATCATGGTAAAGTGCCTAGCAAAATCGCCCCATGATCCCCTAGGTATCACCGATAGTGCCTACAAGAACCAGTCGGTCATGGTTAGCGTACAGTACGGTCCTTTCAACGATACAGCTAGCCGTGAGCTCACAACCATTGCGACTCCGAAATCACAATTTCGGACTTACCCATCGGATCATGGTAAAGTGCCTAGCAAAATCGCCCCATGATCCCCTAGGTATCACCGATAGTGCCTACAAGAACCAGTCGGTCATGGTTAGCGTACAGTACGGTCCTTTCAACACATATATCCTGATTAGATCAACGACCATTGATACATCGAGAGTCTCTAGAGATCTAATAACTATGCATACATCTCGGAGATCAAATAGTGACATCGCGTGTGTTACTAGGTAAACCCATTTACCTAAAACACATCTAGTACTCTGGGCAGAGATTTATCACACTATTATCTCCTTAGATAGTATAGGATATCCACGCATAAAAGCGAGCGGTGAATCCTCGACAACGAAGCATCGACTCCTACATGCATCGGGACCTCACCCAATCCCGCCACCTATTGACCCAAATGAGTCGGTAAACGGGTCAAATTGAGGCACATATCATGTAGAGTCTCAATGAAGATTCGAGTAGTGAGGACTAATCAGTACAACCAAAACCTCGGACTTATCCACTCGACAAATGGTAACCACTTGGAAAGTCCGAACGAGGGTAGTTCGATAGATCACCAGGTCACTATCCATATGCATGCTCAGAACATCACAATGTTCCCTACCAATGAACATGGTACTTCACATCGCAGATGCTAGTCTCAAGCTCGGGCGGCCTTATCCTCATTTTGACGGTCCAATCGACTAGGAACGTGTTCAAAATACACAGTGACTATTATATGTGTTTCATGATAGCCATCATATCCACTATCACATCTAACATACACTATGGTGCATTCTAGGTCATTATCCAACACAATTGTTAACATTATAACATAATGTAAATAAAGAACGCCATAAGAGAAATGCGAATTTCATAAATAAAGATCGTTATACAAAGAATCAATAAAACCCACACGCCACAAGTTGGCTAGTTGGGCATCTACTCTAACAATTACAGTGTAAGCTCTCTCTCAAAATATATTCTCACACACTGGGAAGTGCTTCTTCAAAGTTAATTACTCATTGTATTCCCAGGGTTGTGTTGGCGCAGTGACGGATTCGGATCCCTCTCCCGGGGCATAGCAGAAGAATTTAAAAATTGGAGCCTGGGAACGGTCAATACACCTAAACAATAATCTAAACATTCATAGGATGTTTAGAAAGTTACCTTGCTGGCGTCTAGGCGCCTGGCTCTGACCAATTCCACGAGGGAATTGGCACTTCAACGGTTGATCGGCTGGATCGACGCCTAATCTGGTCCACGACCAGAATCTCTACTACTTCACCGATTCGCACTAGAAAACTGACGAAAATTTCATGGAAAAAATCTCCTCGCCGAGATGGTCGGAACAAATTCCGATGACGGGCAGCGACAGCAGCGGCAACGACGGGGGAAGAAAGGAGAGGGGAGGAGTTTGCTGAATAGCTTTCGGTGTTTTTCTTTATCTCTATTGAAAGTGTCTCCTCATTGACATATTTATAGATTGAGGGATAGATTTTGATTTGAACAAAACAGTTAAAATTCCGTTCAACTCAAACTGTGAACATTCGGTTCAACTCGAACAGTGAACATTCTGTTCAACTCAAGCTGTGAACATTCGATTCAATTCGAACAGTGAACATTCGATACAAGTCAAATAGTGAACATTCGTTTCGACTCCCTCGATTGTGGTCTCATCATAAACCCGATCGATGATCAGATGTCACCGATGTACTCAGTTTACAAAACAGATCATTATGATGCAAAATCAAGTTTTTGGACCACTAAATATATATATGACAGGTTTACTCTCATTAGCTAAATATGAAAGTCCTACTCCCTTAGCTACTTTTAGGAAGTCATACTCCCAACCTTCCTCCTACTATACTCAACACGTTGAGTACCATATCCGAACGGGAATTGGGAAACCAGTACTTGTGTGACCCTCAGTGGTTCGAGGATACAACTAGCCGTGGGCTCACAATATTTGAGACTCCCAAAACACATTTTCGGACTTACCCATCGAATCATGGTAAAGCGTCTAGCAACATCGCCCCATGATCCCCTTGGTATCACCGATAGTATCTGCAAGAACCAGTCGGTCATGGTTAGAGTACAGTACGGTCCTTTCAACTCAAATATCCCAATCATATCAGCGACCATTGGTAAATCGAGAGTCGCTAGAGATCCAATAACTATGCATACATCTTGAGATCAAATAGTGACATCGCATGTGTTACTAGGTAAACCCATTTACCTAAAACACATCTAGTACTCTGGCCAGAGATTTGTCACACTATTATCTCATGGTTAGAGTACAGTACGGTCCTTTCAACTCAAATATCCCAATCATATCAGCGACCATTGGTAAATCGAGAGTCGCTAGAGATCCAATAACTATGCATACATCTTGAGATCAAATAGTGACATCGCATGTGTTACTAGGTAAACCCATTTACCTAAAACACATCTAGTACTCTGGCCAGAGATTTGTCACACTATTATCTCCTCAGATAGCATATGATATCTATGCACAAGGGCGAGCGATGAATCCTCGACAACGAAGCATCGACTCCTGCATGCATCGGGACCTCACCCAACCCCTCCACCTGATGACCCCAACTGAGTTGGTAAAAGGGTCAAAGTGAGGTACCTATCATGTAGAGTCTCAATGAAGTTTGAGTAATAAGGACTAATCTGTACAACCAAGACCTCGGACTTAATCCACTCGACAAATGATAACCACTTGGAAAGTCCGAACGAGGGTAGTTCGATAGATCACCAGATCACTATCCATCTGTATGCTCAGAACATCACTATGTTCCCTACCAATGAAGCGTGGTACTTCGCATCGCAGATGCTAGTCTCAAGCTCGGGTGGCCCTTATCCTCTTTTGGACGGCCCATCGACCAGGAACATGTTTAGAATACACAGTGACTATTAGATGTGTTTCATGATAGCCATCAAATCCACTATCACATCTAACATACACTATAGTGCATTCAAGGTCTTTATCCAACAATTGTAACCATAATAATGAAGATAAAGAATGCCATAAAAGAATGCGAATTTCATAAATAAAGATCATTTTACATAGAGTCAACAAGAGCCCACATGCCACATGTTGGCTAATTGGGCACATACTCTAACAATCTCCCACTTGCCCTAAAGCCAACTACTCATGAGACGCAGTCCCATTATTTTGTGATGTTTTTCAAAAAATGGTCCTGGCAAGGGCTTCGCAAGTGGATCAGTAATGTTGTATGCAGAGGCGACTATCTTGACTGCTATGTCACCTCTAGCCACAATATCTCGGATTATGTGATATTTCCTCAGTATGTGTTTGGATCTTTGGTGTAGGTTCCTTTGCTTGCACAACGGCACCGTGTTGTCACAGTACACCTGAATTGAACCAACTCCTTCAGGAATTACGCCCAACTCTTGGACGAAATTCCTCATCCAAACCGCCTCTTTAGCAGCAGCTGATGCTGCAATGTACTCAGCCTCAGTGGTTGAATCCGCAATGGTGTCTTGCTTGGAACTCTTCCAAGAGACAGCACCATCATTGAACATGAATACAAATCCAGAGGTTGACTTCGAATAATCCACATCACATTGGAAGCTTGAATCAGTGTAGCCTTCCAATTTCAGATCACCATCCCCGTATACCATGAACATATTCTTAGTCCTTCGTAAGTACTTAAGAATATATTTCATAACCTCCCAATGCATTTGGCCGGTGTTGGCTTGGTAGCGGCTCGTGACACTCAGAGCATATGCGACATCCGGTCTAGTTGAGATCATACCTTACATAATACTACCTATTGCCGAGGCATATGGCACACGTGTCATACTCTCTATCTCCTCATCAGTCTTCGAACACATAGACTTAGATAGAGTGACCCCATGGGACATATATAGGTGTCCTCTCTTGGACTCTTCCATAGAGACCGCTTAAGTATGGTATCGATGTAGGTCGCTTGGGTGAGTCCGAGCATCCTTTTCGATCTATATCTATAGATCTGTATTTCTAGAATATAGGATGCTTCACCCATGTACTTCATCGAGAATATACTAGACAATCATACTTTTGTTGACTGCAGCATTCCTACATCATTCCCAATGAGTAGAATGTCATCAACATAAAGTACAAGGAATGTCACAGCATTCTTAACTACCTTATTATACACGCATGGCTCCTCGGAATTCTTGATGAAACCAAATTCTTTAATTGTTTCATCGAATCTCATGTTCCAACTTCTCGATGCTTGCTTGAGACCATAGATCGATCTCTGAAATTTGCATACTTTATGCTCACTTCCTACAGATGTGAAACCCTCAGGCTGCGTCATATAGATCTCTTCCTTAATGTTTCCATTAAGGAACGCGGTTTTCACATCCATTTGACATATCTCATAGTCGTACCATGCGGATATGGCTAGTAGGATTCTAATTGACTTAAACATTGCGACTGGTGAAAATGTTTCATCATAGTCAACACCTTGTCCTTGAGTGTAACCTTTCGCGACCAGTCGCGCCTTGTAGGTCAGTACCTTACCATCAGGCACAAGTTTTCTCTTGTATATCCATTTACACCCAATAGGAACTATTCCTTCGTGAGGATTCACGAGAGTCCAGACTTGGTTCGAATGCATTGAGTCAATCTCAGATTGCATTGATTCAAGACACAAATTAGAATCAGCATCGGAAATTTCCTCCTTGAAGGTTCTTGGATCACATCCAACAGTTTGATCACTTTAATCATCTTCAAGGAGGAAACCGTGAAGAGCCCTAGGAACCCTTTTAGATCTCCTAGGTGTGTCCATATCAAGGTTTGACTCTTGGGGTGCGGGAGATTCACTTGGTACTTTAGTTGGATCTCGAACTTCTTCGAGTTCTACTATCTTGCCTTTTCTATCAAGTAGAAATTCCCTTTCCAAAAAGGTGGCATTTCTAGAAACAAACACTTTTGTTTCATTGGGATAGTAGAAGCAGTATCCAAAGAATTATTTGGATACCCAATGAAGTAGCATAAGATGGATCTATTATCCATCTTATCTCCCACTGTCTGCTTCACGTAATAAGGACATCCCCAAATCCTCAAGTACGAGTACTTGGGTGGCTTACCCATCCATATCTCATATGGAGTTTTATCCACTGCTTTTGTGTGATCATTGTTTGGGATCAGCCACGTGAATTCGAAGATTAAGAGTTGTCGAATTCCTCCAAATATTAAATCAACCGTGCTGTAGCCAACGACTGGTAGGATTTGGAATTTGATGGTTACTGTAGCTTGCAGCTGGTGGAAATGGAAAAGCAGTTGTTGCGCTTGTGTTGCGTCTGGCAGTCGTTGCGCTCGTGAGAGAATGACCAATCGAAGAATGGAAGAACCAGTCGCGAGAGGAATGGTATTGCGACTGGATAAAGCAGCTGTGAGTAACGGCGTCGTTTGATTTAGTTGAACCCCACGATTTGAGTGTTGCGACTGGATGACCAGCTGTGGATTTGAGGAACCAGTCGAGGGAACAACGCGACGTCGTATGGTTAAGTTGAAACGCTGCGTTTCGAGTATTGCGTCTGGTACCAGTTTTGAGGATTCTACCAGCTTTTGTTTAGCGCATTGCGATTGGATAGCTTGCGACTGGATAGCTTGCGACTGGATAGCTTGCGACTGGATAGCTTGCGACTGGACAGCTTGCGTCTGGTAGTTGCGTCTGGTAGTTGCGACTGTATTGTGTGTCTGGTTGTTGTGGGAATCATGAGTGCCAGTCGTAAGTTTTCTATTGTTCAAGACGACTGGATTGGTGAGCAGCAGTCTAGAGATTTGAGATGTATATATTTAGAGGTGTTGATCGATGCTTAGGATAATTGAGAGCCAGATATTCCTTATCTCTTCTTTC
>KV020444.1:0-10490 GCA_001598015.1 Dorcoceras hygrometricum | reverse complement strand
CACACACTCATTCTTGCACTCACTTGCTCTCACAGAACATATTTTTCACCTTTTCGCTCTCGCGCACTGCCTGGTTAAGCATCGGAGGGGATTCGTCGGACACACCTCCAACGCCCTCTGACCAGTGTTTTGTGGTTGTAGGCTCGAAGAAGAAGCATTCTTCATCCACCAGAGCCCGATGCTTCCGAGCTTCCGACGTGGTGGTGTTAGCTCGTCGACTGTGATAATTTGGCTACATCAAAAATCATTTTGAAAAAAAAAAAACACAGAGAGATGTTTGCCAAGCAGAACAATTCTTCCCTTTGAATGTTAGAGGATGGTGACACAGAAGTCAGTTTGATAAATATTAATAAAAAGACAATCAGCTTGGTATACTATTTATGTTTTCAAATATCTTACCAAATAATTAATATAAAGCTAAACCTATATCATATTCTCGAACACAATTTTTCATGACATTCGACTCTCAGAAGGTTAACTCAAAATATTTGAAACTATACCAAGTATTATCTTATTTCTTACTTGTGAAAAATTAAATGTCATTAGTTCGTTAGGTACAAAAATAATGACAGAATTTAATGCACTCATAAATATCGTAAGAGACATCATTGAGATTTCTTTCCCAAAGCAAAACTTAGGTAAATGATCTTTTCTATCATTTATTTTTAGGTTGAAACCGTATATGAGTTTGACAATATCCATCCTAGCATTGAATTATTGAAAAATAAAAAGAAATAAAAAGACATTCAAATCAGGTTACACAGAGATTTTGATCACATGCAATTTATTATATTGACAGCGAGAATACATAACAACATACCCACATTTCCAAGTATATAGGGTTATTAAATCTTTCACATCATTTCATAAAATCATTAGAAAATAAATTTTACAAACCAAATTTTCTATGGATTAATTCATTCAAAAATGATACGCTTTTCAAGACTGAGTTACTATGTATATATATAAATAAATAAAGTAAGAAAAATGCTACTAAATGGAAATGAAGTCAAAAAAATAATTATGAATAAGGGTATACTTGAGAGCCAACAAGAAACAACATGTAATATTTTTGTTTAAAAACTATTATCCTTCTTACTCACTCGTCATTTATCTAGCATTATTGTTATGATTGAAATGAAATAAACCGAAATTTGAGATATGTAAAGTAAGATGGAGAAAACTAACCTCCTTTAAATATATGCTCCAAGTGGCGTTGAAATTAGAATTTGGACATTTATTGAATTTCATTATTATAAAGGCAGACTTCACACCGAACCGAAATTTTTCGATTTTAACCAAACCAAACCGCTTTCAGTCGTTTTCGGATAGCGGTTTGTATTTTGAAAAATCGAATTTTTGATTAAACGAAGATTTTTGGTTTGGTTTTGACTCAATTGCACAGTCGTTAACCAACATGATGGAAATAAAACAGATGCCAGACATCAGTTTATGGATCGTCAGACACAGATTTCGTGCATTTACAAAACTATTTGGAAAACAGCACGCAACTGGTCCAGATCGCGTGGTCTGTTAAAACTCGAGCTGCAATAACTCATGTTCTTGAAAAGTTTGAGCATCGAGAAGTAGATCAGTTAAGATATAAAATCATGCGGAAATAACCTGAACTGCCCTCTGAAAATTGAAAGCTTAAAAGACAGTTTTAAGTAATGTATGCAGATGCAGAATATAAGCTATAAAGAAAACAAACACAGCGAATTTGTTTGTGAAAGTTCGTAGCTCAATCTCCTACATCTCCCTTTCTTCCACACAGGAAGGATCCATTAGGGATTTGATCTGTACAGACCCGATCCAACAGCCCTCAAGCTGTGAGAACTCCTAACCTCAACTGATGCACATCAGCTCGTAGGCTATGTGTCTAACTAACACTTCTTTTATGTCACCGTGAGAAAGATTACAAAGATGGTTTGTTTGTTTGTGATTCACTCACTAATCTATGCAGCTCAACTCTCGAAACTGTGAGTGAATCAGTGTGTGAGAATTTACAGTGTAAGTTCACTCTCTCTTTTGTTTTCTCACACACTGGGAAGTGCTTCTGCCTAAGCTAATAACTCATTGTCTTCCCTGAACTATGCAGTCGAATATGAATAACTCATTGAAGCTCTCGGCTTGTGCATCAGCTCATACCTGGGCACTGACCAGCTTGCACACCAGCTGCCACCCGAATATGCAAACTTTCGACTATGCACAACTTTCTGTATTCTGTTTTGTGCCTCTCTAAACTTATGTTCTGTTTTGCTCATTTGTCCATTCCGTTTCTTTTCTTGTGCATCTCTTGTTCAGTACAACATGCTGTTTATTGTCTTCTGATATATATAGCCTATGTGCAAATTATATACGTTGGACATAAGTTTCTAACCGTTAAAAAAGCTTCTGAAATTTTCTGATAATGTTGTACCTTGTGTCCTTCATCATTTGATGCATTTGCACGCTTTGTTGAGTTTGAGTTCTCTTCAATAAAAGCGCTGCAGCCATTGTAGACTTTGTGCTCTGTCTTGATGTAGATGTCACGGCAAATCAGTTTGAATTCGATTAAACAATTCCTCGTAAATACTCATGTTCAAACTGCTTCGCTCTTTCTAGTCTGTTCTTTGAGCTTATTTCTTTTCTGTCGATCTGTTCTATTCTGTTCTGTTCTATCTCTTTCAGCTCTAATCTGTTTCTCCTCTTTTTATCTGAACTGCTTATCTGCTCTAAGTTGTTATCTGTTCTGTGCTGTTCTTCGAGCTGTTACAGATATATAGAACATGCTAATTCTGTCTGCGCTGGTTTCCAGCTGGTCGCTCAGTTGGTCTCTTCCAACTGGTCTCCGAGCTGATTTCTCTCTGTTCTGTGCTGTACCAACTTAGAGGTTCTCTGCTGTTCACAACGGATTCTGCTCTGAGCTGATCCGATCTATTCTGCCTTTCATATGTTCTAATCTGAACCGATTTTGCTCTGGGCTGATTCTGTACTGTTCTAATCACTGAGATGCTCTTCGCTACATTGTTCTGTACTTCGTAACTCAGCTCTTGATCTGGTTTGCTCCAACTGCACTTGCTCTGAGCTGGTCAGCTTGGATGTCTGCTGATCTTCTGCTAACCAGCTTGGCGGTCTGCTGTACATCCTCTGTTCAACATACTGTTAGCTGGAATCTGTACTGCACTTCATCTATGAACTGAACGTTGTTCTGCCTGGTCTATCGGTATTGATTACTGTTCATCTTCTTCTTCACAAAAAATCTTGATCTGCTATAGTGCTTTCCTGCTAATCAACACGCGTCTGTGAACCAGCTTGCGACTGAGCTGGTCCAGCTATGGCTTGGAAAAACTGTTCTGAACCAGCTTTTGTCTTACGTACTGTTCAAGCTGCGCACCTGATCTGATTCAGTTTACCTGTGCACTTGATCTAAAATTGTTAGAAACATATTAACAAGTTTTGTGTTAATCAAAATCCAGATTAGTTCTGTTCTACAGATCCAACACAACAAACATGCGTTCTTATTTTACGCACCATATCTTGTATATATTTTTTATTATGCATAGAAGTTTGATTGAACTGACAAATTATTAAAGCATATAATTCTGCTGAATATTTACAGGTATAACGAAAAGGCAGTAAAATGTAATTTAAGATGGGTTTCATCTGAAACGGTAGGTGTCTATTTTAAATGGGGTGTTAAATAAACCCAGCATTAATATTATGGATGGAATTTATTGTAAGTTAGGTACATTATGAATGTGACGAATAAATGGCTACATTAATAGTTTCATGAGGCAAGCAAAATATTTTAATTCTTTAAGTGGGCCCGTACTTTTTCATTCATTTATTTCGTCTGTGTATTACATGGCGCGAGATTATATATTTTTTCATAAAGTTATTACAGTTTCTGAGAGGTTTGTCAAAACTTGGTTACAAATCGGAAAATTTAACCTAAATTTGGAGCCTTCGACAAAAATGGACTATATATAAATTATGCATGGCGGACGGAGATCTTACTATAGTTTTCATATCTCTCCGCGCTCTGCGGTTGGTGGGGGATTGATTTAAGATATCTTATATGATAAATAAAAATATAATTATTTTCAGAATTTAAAAAATATAAAATAATGATATCCACCATTTTAAGCAAAAATTTTCCACGCGGACGAGCGACGAAATTCTGTGTCCACAATCAGCGTCGCACACGCTTACATGCTTATGCCGTGCAATTTATTTCTGATATTGACTCCGCGACACCATTTCGGACCTTTGGTTGGTTTGTTTAAAATTTTTTAAAACGACATGTTTAATTTGTCTATAAATTATATCCGTATTTAAACGTTTTGAAATGATGTAATTAAAATTTTAAAAAATATATAGTTGATTATAAAAAAATTTCTTAGTGCCACGGGAAATTATTGTCTCAGAAGAACTGGTCCGTCTCCGTTACATCTTTTATTTTTTTCTTAAGAACTCTTTATATTAATAAGAGATGATACAGTGGGCACCATTTGTGGGCACCTTATGGGCACCGGGGTGACGTGGCAGCACCAGGAAGTGCCACGTCACCCCGGTGCCCACAAGATGTCCACAAATGTTGCCCATTATATCATCTCTTTTATATTAATATATTCAATTATCCATTCTCCGCGTGTATCCGATTGAGTACTTAGAAAGGTCGAAACGATGTTGTGTCCTATGGTATTAATTGATTGAAATGTAACTTACAAAATTCAACGCCCTTGGTGATGAGATTGGAATTTGATAGACATGTGAGTTTGGACCAATAAATAAATAATCCAATAATAAAATTCACCTGTTTTTTTTAATTTAAATTTCAGATTCTATATTAATGTTTGAATTGAAATATGCGACTTTTCATTCATGTGTGGATGCAATCAAATTATCATCACACCTCATATAATTGCCCTTAACACATTCAACTGAAGCTGCACCATTAATGTCTACATTTATAGTTGTATTTCAAGTTTTGACTGGATTTAGTCCAACCAAATAAGTTATAAATAAAACCGTTGTACTAAAGGGCAGCCAATTTTTTTTTTTTGTTGCCATAAAAACATGTTCAATTGAATGGTATACTTTACTACGGTGAAATTAAATTAAATTTTATGATCAAACCATAACAATATAATAAAGTGGACAGGGGGTGGGTGTCTGAATCAAAATCCAGCAAAAATGTACATTCAAGGAAAACATTAACTCCCAGTAAATGCTTGCAGGGGAGTTACTATCTCCAACTTTGTAATAAATAAGGTGTTGGTATTCATTCAAAATAGGTAGGAGGCAAGAAATAATAACCATTTATTATTTGTTAGGTACAGAAATGAAATGCAATATGGTGGAAGTGTGGACTGGAGACGTGCATATATATATATATATATATATATATATATATATTAATTCGACCTCATGAATCAAAGCCACTGCTTTCAAATAATTCTTTTTAATTTAACTTCATTTAAAACACATTTATTAACTGCTTCCTTCGTACCATCAACAGCAGCTGTAACTAGCGAAACCCAAATATGTATATCAAGAACAATTTTAAGTGTGTCATAAAGTAATTATTTTGTTCAGAGTTAGTACACTTGATGAACTTTTTACCTACATGATATCATATTAGTCCATAGATTTACCGAAAGAGCACCAAGGCATTCCATTGTAATTGAATAAAATATCTTTACATGATCTCAAGAAACTGGTTTTTTAGTTATATATGGTTTGGTCAATAATACAACTTCAAGATAAAAACTGTAGCATATACGGGATATTCACGAACTATAGGTATAATTCCATTCGTACGATTATAAATAAATGGAAGGAAATTAACGCTTATAAAAAGACTGCAAAAAAAAAAAGAGAGAGAGAACCATGATGATTAAACTTTTATCACATAGCATTTAAATAATGCCAGAACGCAAAAAAAAACATATATATATCAATAAAAGAGAGAACATATATATATACTAATTCTTAATTAGCTAACATAAACCCTTTCTTTAACCGATCTTTACAAAAAATTAGAACCATCTACGGGTTCATTCACAATCTTTTCAAATGGAGATGTTAAGGTCAATACGAGGTTTCTTGGCTGCGGACACAGGCAACGGCACATGATTGTTGCATCGCGGGCACAAGGGGTTGCTTTTCGAGATCAGCACATAGAGCAAACAATTGGGGCATCCCACAGCAAACGAGCCCCATGATTTCTCCTCTTGGTGATTATCATGAAGATCACTATCTTTGATTGACGACGAAGAATTCGAGCACGATGACGATGTTTTGGAGATTGATATCGAACGTTTCTTGATTGATTCTTTCTCCGCCCTCTCGAGTGCCGACTTTACTTTGTCCAGAGTGCATACGCTCTGATAATTCGAGGTTGATGGGGACCCAGACAACGAGGAAACCAGCTTTAGGTCCAAGGTCGAGTCGTCGAAAAGGTTTAAGGTCTGTTTAGATATTGGAGGGAAATTGAGGTCTTCAAACTTGGAGAAAGTTTCGCTGGATTTTGGCTTCGTTTCTGAGGTCGAAGAGGGTGAGTTTGATGCATTGCATCTCTGAAGATAAACCTTTCCTGACTGCCAGTCAAAGATTATTTGACCATCACTACACAACTATAAGAATTTCATCTACATTTCAAGAAATATTTAAACTTTTACCCTTCAATAAACTCTTGACTATTCTTTACTTCAATATTCAAGAAACATAAATCAAGAAGAAGCGTCACGGCAATTCAGCTATTGACTTTAAGCGGAAAAGTAAGCTAACACAAGTATACAAAAATGATTAGTTCTGCCCAAAGGTGCTGACTTTGTTCATCTAAAATATCTAATTCGCAACAAATGGCAACGGCCGTGTATATTAAAGTTCAATGCATGAGATGGCAATAATCATTAATCATTATGCTATTATTATAATCAATCCACGAATTCTCAGAGAGGAAAATTCCAATAAGTTAAAATTGTTGGTCTGTCTCCGTAATTATGTTGTGAAATAAAGAAGACAACTAAAACTTATACGCAAATCATCAAAATCAAATCATGTCTTGTATAATATTAACTATGTAACAGGAAATAAATGCCACGAGCTCATGGCCACAGCTTTCTTCTTAGAGAACCTTGGTTCACAATGCGAATCTTAATCAAGTCATGATCCCGAATCATATAGGTTAAACAATACATCAGATTCATCGAGGAAAATGAAATGAAAGCATAAAAACACAAGCCCAACATAATCACAGAGAAACAAAAGCAGAGCTGGAAAGAATAGATAAAATGGCTTCACAACATGCTCTCGAATGAACAGAGGGAACAGAAAACAGAGAATCAAAAACCCAATAAAAGAGAAAAAATTTCACCTTTAAATCAAGGCGTTTTTCCCAGCCACAAGGCACTTGCAGGTCGAGGTCCAGTTCTTTGGATTCAAGGGTACAACAACCACCAAGAAAGTCCCTGGTGATCGGGGCAGTTGATTTCCCGGCTGGTCCCGACTCCTTCGTATTACCACCGTTCATCAATCTGAGCAAGGAGCTGACTTCGGCTGCCATCACACCAAACAACACTTAATATTCTCCTTGACAGCAATCAATCACACAAAATCATCATCAACCAAACCAAAATCAAGGCGTGGAGAGAGTTTTGCAGAGAAGAGAGAAACGGAAGAGAAAGGGTTGAAATATATAAAAGAAGAAGATGTCGAAGATGGAAATCATACAATAACATTTATTATTTTTTAAATAAATAGCAATAATGAAGGATTTAATGAATTCTTCAAACAACAGGAAATTTTTTTAAACGGCATTAAATGAAAATACTTATTATTATTTCGATTGTGTGAAGTGAGAAAGAAGGCGGGGCCGTCAGTAATGGTGGCAATAAATGCTAGGGACAGCTGTGAGTTAATGCGACGCATAATACAAAGTCCCTTTTGGCTTCCATCGAAAAACCCCATTAATGAAAGGCAAATGGCTGCTTTTAATTTTTCTAACAATCTTTTTGTAATGCATTGATCGCATTTTGTATTCTGCATTAATTGTCAAATGAAATTTCGTGGAGATTGGGACGTCTCTTTAGCTCCGCCTCATCTGGTTAATTTATTTTCCTATAGTGGAAAATTATGAAAGCGAATTTCGGATTTTCGAGGAACGAATGTACCGATTTACGAGTATGTGACAGAAACAATATTTAAGGGAATGGAGGAAAAATCTTGTGTGAGAATATTATTTATTGATGGGTTTCGACTTTTTGTTTGACGTAGAGCTGCTCCCATATCCAACACATAGTTTTCTTTAGCTCTGCCGTTTTGAATGTAAAGCAAATCTATAGCTAGAATATTCTTTTTTAAGAAAAAGAAAATAAAAAGATTAATAAAAATCACGGCAAGTTAAATCCTTCGTCCATGATGGAAATACACATGCAACCCCATTCAACAGGTGAAAGGTGACAAATTTATCAATACGAGAGCCACCATATTTGTAATTCTATTAGTGTAAGGTAAAGAAATGAAACGAGAGAGGTTTCGAATATCCTCTATAATAACATCTATGTAGAATACTAGTGATGTCATTTGATGTAATCGAATTTTTCCACATACGAAAAGTTTTTTCGAGCTCTCGATCTCTCGATATGGTGGCAGTTATCCGGCTGTGGAAAAATTCGGTTATATCATGATTGAATTTCAATATGCTCTATTTATGCTAATTTTTCGACTATTTTATAAACTGTGAGTGAAGAAAGTTAGGTACTTTCTTTTTTATATCTGATGGTGTATTATATATGAATGTCATATAAGTCATAACATGATTGTTTGGTGGACGGTGGTTAAGTTCTTACTAGGATAGTGTTTTCTTATGCTAGCTAGCATCATATATCATGTTTAGATATTAATAATTGGCTTTATATTGTAGTTTTTACAAGAGTGGTTATAAAGAATCTATTGATTAATCATGTTTATATGTTACAATAAATGCGAACCGTGAGGCCAAAAATTTTGTTGATCTTGACTCGTTAAAAGTTGTATTCAATGAACATGCAATCAAGGTAACATGGGTTGGCATTCAAAATTTTCCCCAAATTTTAATGCCAAGTATCATGGTTAATGAGTCATGGGATAGTTAATGCACATAATTACTCATTAATTGGGGCATACGAGTTTTTAGTCAACTTCATTAAAAATTGGCTTGACAAAATTGTAAAGGAAAATAAAGTCTAAATTGCTATTTATTAATTGATATAACGAAATGAGAAGTTCCTTTTTTTTCGCACCAAATGGTGACTAAGGCCATTTAAGGTTGCAAATTTATTGGGTGTACATGCTATGTCACTCCATCTTAGATGTTAAATCTAGGGTAAAGGTGATGTCCACTGTATCATCTCTTTTTATATATATATATATATATGGAGTATGTTAGTTTTGAATATAGTGTTGATTTAATTAACTACAGACCACAGCCACCACGTGTTATATATATTTCCAATACTGCCGTTAATGTTTTGAAATATTACATTAGTTCAAACAATATAGATTGATTTAATTTTCACGCATAATAACTGTGTAAAAAACAAAGTCTATAATAAAATTCCTATTTTATCATAAATAGTTAATTTGAGAAATGAATGTAGGTACTTGTTAGTTAATATGAATATATTAAAAATAATAGATATGCTACAAAATATAAATTTCAAAAACTAAACTATATATTTGTATAAAAAAGAAGAAGCAAATCTAGCATGTGTATATGATAGATACTACATAGTGAATGTAATTAGGTGGCACCGAGTTAATGGCTCCCAACTTGTCTCTGGAATAATTAGCAGGTGACAAGCAAGTGTTTTCAAAATTATTTTATTTTCAAATAGCATTAATTGCATAAGGTAACTCATTTCAAAATTCACACGCAATTTTCATTATTCTAACATATATTTTTCCTCGAGTGACAAGGAACATTAAATGCGAAAGTGGCTGCCAAAAAGACTTGTCATAAATTTTTGAATGCGACATTTATTGTCATGCAACCTCTTTGCCATTATGATGACGCGAGCCTGAGGTCATTCCTCAGCTTCAGACACCACACACTATAAATGGAGCAAATTATTTTTCCCCAACACATTCTTAATTATGCGACCTCACATAAACTTATTTAATTATTTATTTGGTTAATTGAATCATGATGAAAAATGAAATATATATATATATATAATTGATCGTCAAATATGTTTTATCGTTGCTTGAGATAAAATAGCTCAAAAACTTCGAGTTTAATTTTTTTTATTTCAAACTTTTTGTACCATCAAATATGATCCCGTAAGATCTACCAACGCAGACAGAAACTTTTATTGTTGCTTCTGCTCAAATTGTTAAAAACAAATAAAACAAGGGTAAATTGGTGATAAATACCTTCTCAGAAAGAAAAGTTACTTGTCAGTCCCTATTTATCAAAAATTATTTCTGCAATACCTGACATATGTAAAAACTTGTTTCTAACT
>KV020443.1:0-12252 GCA_001598015.1 Dorcoceras hygrometricum | reverse complement strand
AGTTGGCTTTAGGGCAAGTGGGAGATTGTTAGAGTAGATGCCCAACTAGCCAACTTGTGGCGTGTGGGTTTATAGACTCTTGTATATGACAGTCTTTATATATGATATTCGCATTTATTTATGGCATTCTTTATTTTCATTATGTTATATGATGTTAACAATAGTGTTGGATGAAGACCTAGAATGCACCATAGTGTATGTTAGATGTGATAGTGGGTATGACGGCTATCATGAAACACATCTAATAGTCACTGTGTATTCTGAACTCGTTCCTAGTCTATTGGGCCGTCAAAATGAGGATAAGGCCGCCCGAGCTTGAGACTAGTATCTGCGATGCGAAGTACCATGTTTCATTGGTAGGGAACATTTTGATGTTCTGAGCATGCAGATGGATAGTGACCTGGTGATCTATTGAACTACCCTCGTTCGGAATTTCCAAGTGGTTACCATTTGTCGAGTGGATAAGTCCGATGTCTTGGTTGTACTGATTAGTCCTCACGACTCGAAACGTCATTGAGACTCTACGTGATAGGCGTCTCACTTTGACTCGTTTGCCGACTCACTTGGGGTCATTAGGCGGTGGGGTTGGGTGAGACCCCAATGCATGTAGGAGTTGATGCTTCGTTGTCGAGGATTCACCGCTCGCTTACACGCGTGGATATCCTATGCTATCTGAGGGGATAATTGTGACGCCCCAATCCCCATGGGAGTCACGAGATCAAAGAAAGGGAATAAAAGGGAAAAATAGGAGGGCTGAAAAGCAAATAGAACAAGCTGTATTGCCTTGCTCATAAAAAAAATCGAAATACAACTATTGGCGCCATAAAATAAACCAGCCTTCATTACAAATTTAAAGTACAAAATGCGAAATCGCCATATTACAACTACTGAACTCTATCTGAATTCATCTTTGTTGTAACAGATCTCAATACAGTTTTGACTAAGACCAAAGACAACAAAAATAGCAAAATACAAAATGAACATCGCGGAAACGCAGGCCTTCGATAAACACTAGCACGTCGCTGCTGATTCAAACTCCACCTCCCACCTGCTCCGGTGCCGACTCACCTGCACCAAGAAAGCTAGTGAGCCTAGGGGCTCAGCAAGCAAACTGAAAGTAACAAGCACAATATGCAGATGATATAACATAAGGCATCGTTCATTTCATCTATTGTTCTGGAAGTAAATTCAAATTCCAGCGTTTTCGTTTTCGTTAAACTTATGGCTCAGAAGCTCTACTTAGGTCCCATTGCACTCGATCGAATGACTACTGATATCAGTTTCAATATGGTGAAATCTCACCCAATATGAAGGGGAAACTGACCCTCTCGTCTGCTGCTCACCCTTCCCATATGAACCGTCTGTTATCTAAGCCATAAATTCATAAATTTAAACTTTCTTCTTTAAAACACATACTGGGCGAACTGAAATCTTAGCATCGGGGTTCACTTCATTTTTAAAACTCAGGCTTTCTTCAAAAATCGTTTTACTGAGCATCCAGCAGAGACATGAAAAATCAGCAGTTGGGATAAATTCAGCTGTTGGCAAGAAATCCAGCTGATGTGAACAGTAGATCAGTTGATGGGTATATATTTATATCGGTAGTCAACACAATTAATTTGTTCAACGGAGTAACAGTAGATCAACCAGTCGTTGGTTCAAGAACAACAAGTGGTTGGGTAGGGCGATCAGCAGGTGAAAGAAAAACTAGACGATGGATATAAATCAGCAGTGAGGTACTTAAGGGGAAAGGAATCAGTCGCAAGAAACAGAAATCAGTCGCAACTGCTGAAATTTTGACAATAAAATGCATCTGCTGATGAACAGTGCACTACTGGAAATTTACTAGGAAATCCGTCTACTGGTTTTCAAAAGAAGAGCACCTGCTGGGGTTAACAAGAAATACACCTGCTGGTTTTACCAAACGAAATGCACCTGCTGGTGTTTAACAAGAAATACACCTGCTGGTTTTAGCAAACGAAATGGACCTGCTGGTGTTTTGATAACACTGGCAATATCGAAACAATGATCATGCTATCAGCAGTCGCCTATCAAACCAGACTTTTTACTGATTAACTAGCAACTACCGATTACACCATCATCAAATCCCGATATTACAGCAAAAGGAAGAACATCATAATCTCTATGAGTTGAAAAATCTGAGATGCTCAGCGTTTTAAAAACTAACATCAACCTCGTAAAAACATTTGAGTTCCAAACATAATCCACTGTGACCCCGAACGCTAGACATACGCTAATATCAACCAAAACATGAGCAAAGGCTGATAATAAACAGAGCTTAAGCAAAATCACGAAATGAAGTGAGAACAATACGTAAGCTTTCGTGGTGTAGCAAGAATCAAATTTACTTGCCTTGACAAGAAGGAAATCACAAGATACAGCAGGCCACTAACAGAGAGTTTTCCTGTAGGAGTCGATGCATCGTTGTCGAGGATTCACCGCTCGCAGACATGCGTGGATATCATATGCTATCTGAGGGGATAATAGTGTGCAAATCTCTGGCCAGAGTACTACAAGTGTTTTAGGTAAATGAGTTTACCTAGTAACACTCGCGATGTCACTATTCGATCTCCAAGATGTATGCATAGCTATCGGATCTCTAGCGACTCTCGATTTACCAATGGTCGT
Source organism: Dorcoceras hygrometricum (assembly GCA_001598015.1). Lineage (NCBI taxonomy): Eukaryota > Viridiplantae > Streptophyta > Magnoliopsida > Lamiales > Gesneriaceae > Dorcoceras > Dorcoceras hygrometricum. Next base: position 9,603 of record KV020443.1, on the reverse strand, counting down.
TGATCTGATCGGGATATATGGATTGAAAGGACCGTACTGTACGCTAACCACGACCAGCTGGTTCTTGCAGGCACTATCAGTGATACCTAGGGGATCATGGGGCGATGTTGCTAGGCGCTTTACCATGATCCGATTGGCAAGTCCGATATTGCGATATCGGAGCCACAATGGTTGTCGGCTCACGGCTAGCTGTATCCCTGAACCTTTGAGGGTCACACAAGTACTGGATTCAAGATTCCCGCACGGAAACTGATCTCAATGTGTTGAGCATAGGAGGAGAAATTTTAGGGAGTGCGACTTCCTAAAAGTCAACAGGGGTCAAATTGAAATTTACAAAAGTTGGAGGACTAAATTGCAATTTTGGGTTAAATGATCTGAAAAACTGTTTTTCACATCATAATATTCAAATTTGGAAACTGAGTCGATCGGTCCGATCTGATCGGCGATCGGAGTTACGATGAAGCCGTGGTGATGGATATCGTCATTTGGACCCGGGCCCGTTGGGCCGGTCCAAGTCCACCACTAGTCTACTTATACTAGACTACGGATTCATTATACATAACAACAAAATACACACCCTAAACCCTAGAGCTCTCTCTCGGCCGCCCCCTCTCCTCCAAAGCCCCACGCCGCCGCCGGCCGCCGCCGCACGTTGATCGGACTTGTTCCGATCACCGTTTCGAGGAGTTTCCGTCCGTGCTGATCTCGTCAGGCCTTCTAGTGCAGGCTGACGAAGGAACCTTGCTTCCGGTCGTGGACTTGATTGGACGAATCTACCGCCGCCTACCGTGAAGAGCCAGTCTCCCTGTGATTCTGGTTGGAGCCAGGCACCTGTCGCCAGCAAGGTAACACCCCGAGAAACGCCCTATGAATGGTTTATAGTGCTGCCTTTATTGTGTTGAACGTTTCCCGGCGCTAATTTTTAAACTTCCGCTGCGCCGCCGGGAGACGGGATCCGGATCCGCCACAGCTATTACAACATACCCAACAGGACCTCGAACATTTGGGACACGTTTCGATTACGTAATCGAGAGAAAAAAATTTCTCAATTCTTACAAGGATGAGGATGGGTAACAAGGTTAAGGGATGGGTCTCGACCCGATTACACTCCTAATTCCATGTTGACCAACCAGTCAATGGTTGCAATTCACAAAGTTTGGTAATAAGATATGATACAGTCATCGATTTAAGTTTAATGGAAGTTGGATCAAAAAAAGAGTTAAATAACAGCTCGGGAGTTTAGAAGGAGGGGTGAATGAACTCCTTCATAATTTTTTCACAAAAACTTTTAAAATAAATTAACAAGCCTTTGGCTAACCTTTAAGCCGAGTTACCAGTTTGGAGGATCTCAGTGTGATCCGTTATCTCGTGTAACAAAAAAATTTGTGTGGAAAGAACTCGATTGAATAGTAATATATATAAAAACTGAATGCAGTAAAAGTAAAGGGACAAGACTTTGTTTATGGAAGTTCGGAGATTAAACTCATACGTCTCCCCTTTTTCCTTGTTCAGGAATGATTCCACTAGAGGAATTTGATTATTACAGCTCCTGCAATAACCCGATCCAATGGCCTGCAAGCTGCGAGAACTCCTAGCACTCTACAATAGAAGACAGACGCGTGATATATTCTGTTATTACTGTAATTCGCTCTGAGCTGTTTCAACTCACACATGCTCTACACACTCTGTTTTTGATTTAAAATTGAATATACAAATATACAGAGTTGTTACAACTCAGAAATATGAATTTCAAGCTTTTGGGAGTAGAGTTGTATTGAAGAAAACGATTAACAGTAGACTTTCAGTTTGTATACTTTGGTAGCTTTTGTGCATTGTAACTTGCGGAATGTATCGTGACAGTAACAGTTGTAATTCCGCACTCGTCGTTCATCGTTCATTATTTATAGATCTCCAGCTCCATCGATATTTGAATGATTTGCTCTACTGGCTAGTTGATCTTCTTTCCATTCTTGAAGGACTTGCCTTCCTTCATACCGGATCAATGGAATATTATCGTTAGGTTCAAAAATAGAGTCCGGTAATTTAGCCAGTAATTAAGCGCTTGATTCACTCTAATGATCTGATAGATTCACATCTAGTCTGATTACTGTATGCTCTGAGCTGTTTCGCTATATGCGTGATCTGAAAGCTTGTGAGCTCTGAGCTTACGTTAAATCTGTAAGATGTTCATGCGATCTGATCAAAAACCATCCGAGATGTTCTTTACTAAGCTGAACCTTTTTCGGTCTGACATGATATTAAATTATAAGCCGATCTTGGAAAGGTTCCTGTGAGATGATCTGGACACTGATCATATAAGTGCTAACCTGAGAACTGAACGATTCACGCTCCGATCAGAAAGCTTATATGCTCTAAGATGAAGGATGTTGGTAAGGTCTGAGCTGTTCTCTCCGCTGTCTTTGATCTAAGCTGTCCTTTTTCCATATTCTAGTGCAAGCTGTTCTTTCTACAAAGCTCCGATCTGAATCTGCTCTAAGCTGATTCCTCCACTTAAGCTTTGTTCTGATTACGAAGCTCCACTCTGATTTGTTCCGTGTCGCTCTAATATGTTTTTATTTCTCTGAGCCTATCAGCTATGCTCTAAACTGATCTGCTTGCTCTAAGATGAATTGTGATGTTTGAGCTGATCGACACACTCTGAGCTGATCGACATGCTTTGAGCTGATCGATGATGCTCTGAGCTGATCGATATGCTCCGAGCTGATCGGCGATGCTCTAAATTGATCTTGCTTGCTCTGACCTGAAGTGCGACGTTCTAAGCTGATCTGCTTTCTATGAGCTGAATTGCGAATCTCTAAACTGATCTCTTGCTCTGAGCTGAAATTGATATGCTCTAAGCTGTTTGCTGACGCTCCAAGCTGATGAGATCTGATCTGATTTACAACGCTCTATTCTGTTTCGCGTATCTTGAACCAACAAGCTTTTGAACTTGTCATCGCTGCGCTTGATCTGTACTATTCTGTGAGCTGAATAGTTCTATGCGAAGCTCTAATCTGTTTTTCTCAGCTTTGCATCATTTTGCTGTAACCTGTTCTAATCTGTTTGTGCTGCTCTGCTGTAATCTGTTCGAGTTCTTGTATTTGTTATCATCAAAACAATCTTAACAATTTTCCCCTTTTTGATGATGACAAAACTTAGCATCTTTATTTAGAATAAAAAAATTACGTAAACAATTTTGCTAAGTACAAGAACCGTAACTATCTCATCTTATCCTCAAAACTGAAACAACTTTCCTCAAAATAATTTCTCAAAACCATCTGCGCTTGCCGCCGCTGTCTCTGTTTCTATCGCTGCTGCTACTTTCCCTTGGTCTGCTACTGCTGCTGCTACCTTCCCCCTTTTTGACATCACCAGCCCTTTTAAGATGAGCAACCACTTCTGCGAGCTGAAAGATGAGGGAGTCGAGGCTCGAATTAACTTTAGACGATGATTTTTGTACCTCATCAAGTAGCATCAATCTTGTCAATGTAATCTCAGAGGAAAGGTCAACTTTGACTTTATTTCCCCGCCCGAGTAAGTCCAAATGTTGTCTCCATTGTTTATTGACCAACGTAATGTGTGACTCCCGTGGGTCTTCAACACTAAGCTCAAGAGACTTTAGTCACTGATCGAATTACTTGAAAGACATCAACAGCTCTTGAGAGTGCAGTTGCTCAAAACTGAGGTTGGTCACCATATCCCTGAGCTGAGCAGCTGTCTGGGAAAACATCGGAGAACTGGAGATGTCGCGAGAAATACAATCTGGCTGTGCGGGCTAAACTTCTTCATATATAACCTCAACAGCTTCAGACACAGAAGAATATTGAAATGATTCTGACTATGCATCCTCTTCGAAAAATCCACAAAAATGTTCAGCACGTCGTCCGTGCTGAATAACTCTGAAAAATGTATCCGGAATAACCTCTGAAATCTGTACTGAAGGATGAACCACCAAATCTGTACACTGATTCACCGTCGGCTACAAGGAACTGAAAACTGAACACTCTGCTGTATACTCATCTGAGCCGGAAAATAGGTTCGAGGGCCCTGGCAGCGTCCACACAAGCTTATGCTGCCTCTAAGCCCCAGATATGCTAACGCTGCAATTTTGTGGGCCTCAGCAAGCATGTCCATAACCATGATGTCTATGCTTGTGAAGGATTCGCTAGGAACAAAATTTTTCTGCCACTCAGTCCAAAGCTTCCTAAGAAACATTTCTCTGAATTTCACCTGTACCAGCAATCTTCGCTTGAAAGCTACTCGAAGAGAATCTGTCTCCGCCCATCAGAGCAGCTTAGCCGCATTTGCTGTTAAAAAGGTATTCATCGACCTAGGCTGATCAATCCTCGAAGACTGTCGTAATCAAAGCACTTTCACAAAAACGTAATCTTTAACCTGTATAAAGAACTCAATATCTGCAAACACCAAACTGATTATCTCCTTAGCCGGATTGCCCTTGGTTATTTCAACCAAAATATGATTTCCCTTATCCCCAGGGGCATTCTTCGGAAGAGATGGGGTGAGCCAATTTACTTCCCTGACCTGAATACCCTGGCTCCACCTTATCTGAGTCACCGGCACTTTCGAATTCATCGAAGGAGGAAAGGCTTTGGCTCGAAGAGTCAGGAAAAGTTCCTCCAAAGCAAAGACTCTTCATCGGGCATTTCTGTGTACTTATCTACCATTGGGGTAAGCGTTGGAACATCTTGGGCCATAGGTGCTGACACGAATGTCTTTAGTTAATGGCTTAGTATCCTCAGAATCATAATCTTCCAACAGAATTAGTTTGTGCTTTGGAGGACAAGCCATTTAAGTTGGGATGTTCGACCTCACGGCAGCTCTCCCAATTGTCGTTCACTTTTGCTTGACTGCTGTCTTAACAAAAACTTCAGCTCTGGAGCTAATATCCTCCAGCCGTGTGACCTTGGTTCCTGCTGCGTTCTTGGCATCACCAGTATACTTCTTCTCCTCGACAAACTCTTCCCGAGCTGATTTGTTCCTGTGACATAAGTGCCAACAGATTTTACAGATAAGTTCTTCAAGGAGGGAAGGGCCTTAGGTTCGCCCAGTTTTAACCCTTGTACTCCTCCAGCAGCAGGATGATCTGCACAGCAAAACTGGAAGCCTGCTTGGTCGATGGGACGACCATTTCCTTCAAAATCTTGAAAAGAATTTTTCTCTAGTTTATCTTGATGGCACCCATGTTTGCCACCATCAAGTCAAAATGTCCCTAGGTCACTGCGTCAAATTACCCAGCTTTGGCCATGAGGGCCTTGGCTATAATATCGTTTAGCAGACGATATTCCACCTTCATCTATTTTTTTTGCAAGAAATCTGTACTGGCACCCTTGAATCAGAAGACTCCATAATTATCTATGCGACCAACCTCTCTGGCAACTAAGATATCACCACATGCCCCTCACTGGGCAACTGAAATATACCATTAAATATCTCCTCCGTAATTACCACGGTTGAACCCCTAACTGTGCAGACCACAGAGTTCTTCTCCAGGCTAGCATTTGAAAAAAATGTCCTGAAGATCCTCCTCATAAACCGCCTCCGAGCACCCCAAGAATCCTTTGAGTCCTGATGACTCCAAAGCCTTGAATACCTTCAGCATTCCCCTGCTGAGAAGGCTGAGAATGGAGTCAAAGTTGATTTCAAGTGCGTTCTGAATGAAAGCAAAAGCCATTTGTGATGATTGCTTGAGAGCGATAGAGATTTTCTGCAAGAAAATTTAGAGAAACCAAGTAGTAATGGTAATTGAATGATATGAGAAGAAACCATAAATAGTGGTTGAAATGTCGAGAGAAAATATTGGTTGATTTAAGCAAATACTGACAACACACGTGTCAAGTATCCTTTGGCGGGTTTTGATTTGAAAGATACAATTGTAAAAAATATAGATACGCAGTAAAAGGGAAAATACCCACCATTTTATAGAAAGTGAATCGCAACCGATATTTCTTAATATATCAGCAGAGGTAATCAGATTAGCTCTAACATAAGCATCAGCTGTATATGTGCGTAATCTGAATTGTTCAGCTCACACACATTCAGTGTCTTAAGGCTTATTACTTATGATCCGAGGTTCCTCCTAAACTGAGGTTCTCCCCTAAGCTGAAGGTTCCCTCGAAGCTGAGGTTCCCCCAATCTAAAGGTTCCCCCTAAGCTTAGCAACACCTTGATCACCTGAAATCAAGTAATAAATTTTTGGAACCCAGTTTTACTTGGGTCCAGATTGGATTAACCCTTTCAGGACCCATACTTGGATTACAATGATAGTTATTTCAGTGTATGTGTCCAGTAGGGTGCGTGCAAAATTATTATGCGAACTTTTGAATCTTGTTTTCACATTCTGACCATTCAGATTGTGCCTGAGCTGAACATTGTATGTTTGCTTTCTCACTTTCCTTGAACCTTGCCTAATCTGGTACCGATCAGACGACTGTGAACCAGTGTTCGTGCGGTCCTTGTCCAGTCTGTTCTTTAGCCAGCTGGCCTTGGAGTTCTCAGGTTCAGCATACCCTATACCAAACTTTCCCTTCTGGTTCAGCTTAGACACATTCTGATCATCATACTTAACCGATTCGAGGGTGTCATGTATCACGCTGGCTTTTAAAAAACTCATATTTTTGAGCTTGTCATTAACCAGATCTGATTGAGTACTAGTATCACTAGAGCTGATTTCGCTAGAACCTGAAGCCCAATCCATTCCTATCATTAAATGGCTTCTGGATTTCATGCAGCTTGCCTAATAAATTGAATATTTTGTCCAAGAGCTCATCACTTGATATAGTCTATCATTTTCAAGATGTGAGCTCGTTAGACTTGGATCTCAAAGATTAGTTCTCCATTTTTAGCTTACTTAACTAAGTATTTAGACTGTCTGAGTCATCAAGATGTGAACGGCTTGCATCAGCTGACTTGTATTTCAGACACTCGTTTTCAGCTTTTACACCTTCGAAAGTCTGAGACCGCTTCTTGTACTCATGGACCATTTCGTTAAGTGCATTAACGAGGTCCTCCTCGTATAAACAAATATTTGAGATATAAAATACCTCATCAGTTTCATCAGCCATCAGACACTATACTTCTTCTTCACTGTCGTTCGATGAGCTGTTGGAAGTGCTCTCATCTGAGTGAGAATCAGCCCATTTTCTGTTATTCTCTTCAGCAACCATGTATATTTGATCTCTTATTTTTCTAAACATCTTCTTATCTGGTCTGCTACACCTGTTATCTGATGACTTCTTGTCATCTTACTTCATTTTAGTACTGTCCGCATTAATGATCAGACCTGTCACAATTATAACAGTTTAAGTCAGTAGTGGTCTATTCAGTTTTGTGAGATTTATTTGAAAAAGATGGATTTTGAGTTCTTCTAATGAGGTTCCCAAACTTCTTAATGAAGAGGGACATTGCATCGTTGCTGATCTGTTCAGCTGTCTTCTTTGGCTTTTCTTCTGTTATAGCTAAGGCCTTTGTTGGTTGATACGTGTAAGGTCCTTCTTCGATCTGGTCTCTAGTTCAAATTCATAGGCCTTTAAATCAGCAAATAAGTCGTGCAGCTCCAGCTTATTGAGGTCTTTGGATCCTCTCATGCCCATAGTATTTACATCGCACTCTCTGGGAAGGGCTCTCATTACTTTCAGGACGAGCTCTCTGTTTCTGTACTATTTTCCCAGTTTGGTTAGCTTTATCACCACTGAGATGAATCTTTCTTTGAACTCAGTCATCGTTTCTCCAGAATTCATCTTTATTGATTCAAATTTCTGCAGGGTCACTGGAAGATTGTTCTCCTTGGTTTGTTCATTGCGCTCGCAGATTTGGATCAACTTCTCCCATATTTCTTTGGCCATGACGCAGGTCTGAATCTTACTGAACATATTATTATCCTGTGTCTTGTAAAGAATATCCTTGGCCACATCATCTAGTTTCGCCTTCTTCTTATCTTCAGAAGTCCACTCCAATTTGGGCTTCTCAACCCATTGTGTTGCACTGTCCGAGATGACCATTGTTGTATTTGACTTCATTATCTGTATCGAGCCATCAGTGATGAAGAACCATATATCATCATCTTGAGCTACCAGGTGAGCTTGCATTCCGACCTTCCCAACAACGTACTCTTCCTTGGATTTTATTGTGGGAGATCGACATATTTAATAATTGAACATAAAATACTGTTCAGACACTGAGATTAGCCTGCTGTGATACCACTTGTTGGATCGAATAGAGAGTTAAATAACAAATCGGGAGTTCGGGGGGGGGGGGAGTGGATGAATGAACTCCTTCACAATTTTCACAAAAACTCTTTTAAAATAATTTTACAAGAGTTTGGCTAACCTCTAATGTGAGTTACAAGCTTGGAGGATCTCAGTCTGGTATGTTCCCTCGAGTAACAAAAAGATTTGTGCGGAAAGAACTTGATTGAACAGTGAACAGATATATAAAAACTGAATGCAGTAAAATTAAATGGACGAGAGTTTTTTTATGGAAGTTCAGAGCTTAAACTCATACGTATCCAATTATTCCTTGTTCAGGAAGGATTCCACTAGAGGAATTTGATTATTAAAGGTCCTGAAATAACCCGATACAATAGATCGCAAGCTACGAGAACTCCTAGCACTCCATGACAGAAGACAGACGCGCGATCTGTTCTATTATTACAGTAATTCACTCTGAGCTGTATTAGCTCACACTCGATCTACACACTATGTTTTTTGATTTAAATTGAATACACGAATCTAAAGAGTGGTTAAAACTCAAAAATATAAATTTCAAGCTTTTGGGAGTAGAGTTGTCATGAAGAAATCGATATATAGTAGACTTTCAGTCCGTATACTTTGGTAGCTTTTGTGCGTTGTAACTTGTGGAATGTATCGTGACAGTAAAATTTGTAATTCTACACTCATCGTTCATCATTCTTTGGGTAATAATCCTGGTGGCCCGGGTTCGATTCCCTGGGAAGACAGTTTAACCACACTTCCAGGGGTGTGGGTAGTCCTATGAGTATGGGTCCACCCTCCAGGGTCTCCACAAAGGAAGGGAGCTGGGTGGGTCCCTACATAGATTGACCGATTCTTTGATAGCCCTCATGCATTAATGTTTTGATATACTGCATGTTTATGAGTTGCTGTTGTCTTAGTGCTCTTCATACTGAGGTTTGACCTCGTATTTCTTTTCCTGCTTTTGTGTTTTTGGGTCTGTGTTACCCATTGCAGAAGCTACAGGTAATCTGGCTGGGCAGAGTGGAGTTTCAGCTAGTAGATCACCATTTGGTTGAGTCCCAGTGTATTTATATTATGTATTGAGTCAGGGGATGTCCTGTGCCTTTATGTATTTGGGGATCTGTAGTTTGAGATTTATTTGATTACCTGTCTGTGTTTGGATTTTGAGTTAAATCCTATTTTGAGTATGCATTATTTTGAATGACGATTTTAAGTTCAGGCCCATGTATTTCGAAAAAAAAAATTTAAGCCCTATTTTATGCTTCCGCTATTATGTGCTTAATTATATTGTTAATCCTTGTTGATTAGCACGGGGCCTGACTGTTGGGGGTCCGGATCCGCCCCCCGGCCAGGCAGCGGAAGAACAATAAAC
>KV020442.1:0-11053 GCA_001598015.1 Dorcoceras hygrometricum | reverse complement strand
TGTATTCATGGATTTAATGAATAGAGTATTCCAACCTTTTCTAGTTAGATTCGTGATTGTTTTTAAAGATGATATTCTTATTTACTATAAGATCTGAGAAGAACACGCTGACCAGCTCAGAGTGGTACTTCGGATTTTGAGGACTAAGCAATTGTTTGATAAGTTTAGTAAATTTGAATTGTGGATTGAAAAGATTGAATTTCTCGATCATATTATTTCTAAGAAGGGAGTATAAGTAGATCCTTCAAAGTAGAAGCTGTTCGAGAATGGCCTGTACCTAAGAGCGTAGCAGAGGTTCGAAGTTTCTTAGGTCTCGTAGGTTACTATCGGGTTTTATAGAGGGATTTTCCAAGATAGGTTTTCCTTTAACGTCATTAACCAAGAAGGATGTTAAGTATGATTGGTCTCCATGATGCCAAACCATCTTTGAGAGGTTAATGCAAGCATTGATAGAAGCCCATGTTTTAACGTTGCCATCACAAAAATGGAATTTAATGATTTATACAGATTCATCGAAGATAGGATTGGGTGCTGTTTTGATGCAAGATAAGAAAGTGATTGCTTATGCTTCTAGGCAGCTGAAGATTCACGAAAATAATTATCCCACTAATGACCTTGAATTAGCAGCAGTGGTTTTCACATTAAAGATTTGGAGACATTATCTTTATGGGGAAAATGCGAAATTTTCACGGACAACAAAAGCCTCAAATATTTCTTTATCCAAAAGGAGCTAACATGAGGCAGAGAATATGGCTCGAATTAGTTAAGGATTACGATTGTGTAATTATCTATCACCCTGGTAGAGCTAACGAGTAGGTGATGCACTACGAAGAAGAGCAGTGGGATTAGATCAGCTTTCAGTCCAAATACCATTAGCGATAGAAATCGAGAGATTTGAGTTGGAAGTAGTTACATAAAGTTATGCTGCTAGACTAGCTGTTCTTATAATTCATTTTAAATTGAAGGATCGGATTAGAGGTAGTCAGATGAGGGATGAAAAACTGCTTAAATGGAAGCAACAAGATGAAGAAACAGGTGGAAATATTTATACTACAGTAGAAAGAATTATGAAACACCAAGATAGGCCATGGGTACCGCGAGTAGATAACTTGCGCGATGAGATTATGAATGAAGCCCATAACACTCCGTATTCAATTCACCCAGGAGGAACGAAGATGTATAAAGATTTACAACAACTTTTTTGGTTGCCAGGAATGAAGCGAGATGTTTCCAATTTTGTTCCTATGTGTTTAACATGCCAACAAGTAAAAGCAGAGCATCAGAGACCAGATGGGATGTTAAAGTCACTCCCTATACCAGTATGGAAATGGGATAATATGGCGATGGATTTTGTAGTAGGTGTACTAAAGACACTCCATGGATTTAACTCTATTTGGGTTATTATCGATAGATTAACTAAGTCAGATCACTTATTACCAGTAAAGACGACATATGATCAGAATAAGTATGCTGATATGTATGTGAAACAAAAGTGAAACTCCATGGTATTCCAAGTTCTATAGTATCAGATCGAGATTCCAGATTTATTTCTATGTTTTGGAAGAGCTTACATAAAGCCATGTGGACCAAGTTAACGTTTAGTACAGCTTTCCATCCACAAACTGATGGACAAAAGAAAATAGTGATTCAAACACTAGAAGATTTTCATTGTGCGTGGTGGTATAAGTGTGGCAAGCCAGGTCACATAGCTAAGAATTGCTCGCAAAACAAATAGCTCATCACTAGTAGAGCTTATGTAATGACATCAGAACATGCTCCACCAGATTCGAAAGATGTTACAGGTAAAATTGTTGTCGCCAGTATGCCTAGTTTAGCTTTGTTAGATTCTGGTGCAACACATTCTTTCATGTTAGTAAATTTTTCTAAGAAATTACCACTCCAATCAGAAGTATTAGAGGTAGGATTTTGCGTTAATATTTGCTCGGCAAATAGTTTAATTACCAATAATATTTTTCGTAACATAGAACTTGAACTGCAAGGGAATACTGTTTATGCAGATTTTATAGTATTACCTATGATAGAGTTCGATTTAATATTGGGAATGGATTGGTTGACTAGGTATGGAACAATTATAGATTTTAAGCAAAGAACTGTTAAGGTTAGACCACCCAGCAAGAGCTCATTCTTGTTCCAAGCTGGCAGACTCGATAGAACTCCAAAGCTGATATCAGCTCTGAAGGACATAAATATATAAAGAAAGGATATCAAGGATTTTTAGTTAGTACTATATCAGTAGGGGAAGATAAGAAAATTAAAATAGATAACATCGAATTAGTAAATGAATTTCCTGATGTATTTCTAGAAGACATATCCGGTTTGCCTCCAGATCGGGAGTTATAATTTACTATTGATTTAGTACCGGAAACTTCTCCAGTTTCTAAGCCACCCTACAGACTTGCTCCTAAAGAGATGAACAAATTGAAAGATCAGATCCAATATTTATTGGATAAATGTTTCATCCGAACCAGTACTTCACCGTGGGGTGCTCCAGTTCTATTTGTTAAGAAGAAGGACGGGGTATGCGTTTGTGTATAGATTATAGGGAGTTGAACAAGTTAACCGTTAAGAATAAATATACTCTTCCTAGGATAGATGATTTATTCGACCAACTCCGGGGAGCTGCTGTATTTTCGAAGATCGATCTCATATCTGGTTACCACCAGCTTAGAGTAAAAGATGCAGACGTGTATAATACAGCCTTTAGAACACGTTATGGTCAATATGAATTCTTAGTAATGCCGTTTGGGTTAACTAATGCGCCTTATGTATTCATGGATTTAATGAATAGAGTATTCCAACCTTTTCTAGTTAGATTCGTGATTGTTTTTAAAGATGATATTCTTATTTACTATAAGATCTGAGAAGAACACGCTGACCAGCTCAGAGTGGTACTTCGGATTTTGAGGACTAAGCAATTGTTTGATAAGTTTAGTAAATTTGAATTGTGGATTGAAAAGATTGAATTTCTCGATCATATTATTTCTAAGAAGGGAGTATAAGTAGATCCCTCCAAAGTAGAAGCTGTTCGAGAATGGCCTGTACCTAAGAGCGTAGCAGAGGTTCGAAGTTCTTAGGTCTCGCAGGTTACTATCGGGTTTTATAGAGGGATTTTCCAAGATAGGTTTTCCTTTAACGTCATTAACCAAGAAGGATGTTAAGTATGATTGGTCTCCATGATGCCAAACCATCTTTGAGAGGTTAATGCAAGCATTGATAGAAGCCCCTGTTTTAACGTTGCCATCACAAAAATGGTATTTAATGATTTATACAGATGCATCGAAGATAGGATTGGGTGCTGTTTTGATGCAAGATAAGAAAGTGATTGCTTATGCTTCTAGGAAGATGAAGATTCACGAAAATAATTATCCCACTAATGACCTTGAATTAGCAGCAGTGGTTTTCACATTAAAGATTTGGAGACATTATCTTTATGGGGAAAATGCGAAATTTTCACGGACAAAAAAAGCCTCAAATATTTCTTTACCCAAAAGGAGCTTAACATGAGGCAGAGAAGATGGCTCGAATTAGTTAAGGAATACGATTGTGTAATTAGCTATCACCCTGGTAGAGCTAACGAGTAGGTGATGCACTACGAAGAAGAGCAGTGGGATTAGATCAGCTTTCAGTCCAAATACCATTAGCGATAGAAATCGAGAGATTTGAGTTGGAAGTAGTTACATAAAGTTATGCTGCTAGACTAGCTGTTCTTATAATTCATTTTAAATTGAAGGATCGGATTAGAGGTAGTCAGATGAGGGATGAAAAACTGCTTAAATGGAAGCAACAAGATGAAGAAACAGGTGGAAATATTTATACTACAGTAGAAAGAATTATGAAACACCAAGATAGGCCATGGGTACCGCGAGTAGATAACTTGCGCGATGAGATTATGAATGAAGCCCATAACACTCCGTATTCAATTCACCCAGGAGGAACGAAGATGTATAAAGATTTACAACAACTTTTTTGGTTGCCAGGAATGAAGCGAGATGTTTCCAATTTTGTTCCTATGTGTTTAACATGCCAACAAGTAAAAGCAGAGCATCAGAGACCAGATGGGATGTTAAAGTCACTCCCTATACCAGTATGGAAATGGGATAATATGGCGATGGATTTTGTAGTAGGTGTACTAAAGACACTCCATGGATTTAACTCTATTTGGGTTATTATCGATAGATTAACTAAGTCAGATCACTTATTACCAGTAAAGACGACATATGATCTGAATAAGTATGCTGAGATGTATGTGAAACAAAAGTGAAACTCCATGGTATTCAAAGTTCTATAGTATCAGATCGAGATTCCAGATTTATTTCTATGTTTTGGAAGAGCTTACATAAAGCCATGTGGACCAAGTTAACGTTTAGTACAGCTTTCCATCCACAAACTGATGGACAATCGAAAATAGTGATTCAAACACTAGAAGATTTGCATTGTGCGTGTACTCTAGACTTGACCGAAAGCTCGGATTCTAAATTGCCGTTAGTTGAGTTCACGTAAAACAATAGTTACCAGGCTTCAATAGAAATGGCTCCTTACGAAGCACTGTATGGTAGAAAATTTAGATCGGCGATACATTGGGATAATGTAGGTGAAAGATCAGAGATAGGACCTATATTATAGAACAGACTTCAGAAGCTATCAAAAGAATACGTGATAAAATGAAAAAAGCATAGATTAGAAAAAATAGCTATGCTGATAGCCATCGCCGAGAGTTGAATTTTGAAGTAGGAGATCATGTGTTTCTGAAAGTAGCACCTATGAAGGATGTAATGAGATTTGGACCTAAAGGCAAGTTGAGTCCCAGGATTTATTGGACCATTTGAAATACTGTAAATAGTTGGGACTTTAGCTTATCGTATAGCTTTACTCCCCCAGTTGTCGGCAGTTCACAATGTATTTCATGTATCAGCTCTCAGAAAATACATCTCGAACCATTCGCATGTATTAGGATATGAACCTATCCAGCTTGCACCGGATTTGACCTAAGAAGAAGCTCCAGTGAAGATTCTTTCAACATAAAATCGTAAGTTAAGAAATAGAAGTATCCCTATGATTAAGATTCAGTGGGCAAATCACTCAGAGAGGGAAGCAACCTGGGAAGCCGAAGCTGACATGCGAAATAGCTATCCAGATTTTGTTAAGTAAGTAAATTTCGAGGACGAAATTTTTTTAAGGAGGGTAGAGTTGTAACGCCAAGAAACATTTAAATCCACAATTATAAAGTTTTAAGAGTTGAGATATCTATTTGAAATAATGTCGTAGATCAACTTTCATGCTATTGATTTTTCAGATTTGAGGCACAGTTGCAATAGCTGTCCAGCCGGGCCACTGAAGCCGAATTATTTCCCCTTTCAAATAAAAATGGTTCGGATTTCATCTTTAGTTGGTTTTAAAATAGAGTAGCACTTTTAAATATTTTTTTAGCACTTTCGAAAGAAAACACATTCAATTATTGATTTCAGATTTCATATAAAAGCTGTTGAAACACTGCATACGTATTTCATTCGCAAATATTACACATTTCATAAGCGGTGCTTTCTGCAATAAAACCGAACAAAAGCTTTCAAAACTTTTCACAGGAAGTGATCGGATTGTGGTGATTCAGGACAGATAAACTCGCTGTAATTGTTGTCACAGATTAAGGCAGGTAAACTTCTTGATACATTCATGAATGTATATATTAATTCTGTTGCATGTTTGTTGAGTTTTAAAAGGTTTCAAAACTGTTCTTGATGTTCTTCAAACGCAGAAATTAAGTTATGTTCTTTTACGAAGAAAGTATGCTTTGCTGAGATTTTGAATTCAAAAAAGTTGTTAGAAAATGTTTAAAGATGTTCTCTCTTGTTTCTTCCTGAGTTTTCAGGGATATTCTTCAAAGCAGCTCGCGAGAATCTTGCGTGATTCCTATCAGTAGCTTACAAGAAAC
Organism: Dorcoceras hygrometricum; assembly: GCA_001598015.1. Lineage (NCBI taxonomy): Eukaryota > Viridiplantae > Streptophyta > Magnoliopsida > Lamiales > Gesneriaceae > Dorcoceras > Dorcoceras hygrometricum. Next base: position 5,103 of record KV020442.1, on the reverse strand, counting down.
TTTGACATTTTTGCACCAGTTGCTTACAAGTAGCTTAGTAATTTTGTTTCTGGAGTTTTCCTTAGATATTTTTGATTCCTTCAGACTGAAGAAACCTTCGAAGTTTCGACATTTCAAGCTATGTTCGAAATCTGATTCTTTTCTTGGAACTATTTATAGTTCGTGAACTGTTTCTTTCCCAGAATTGATGTCGTATTCATGTTCTGTTCTTCCTTTCAGAAATGTTTTATGTTGAGATCTGATTTAGTATTCCAAGTCTGAGTTGATTTTGTTTGACCATCGAAATCTGAACTCTCTGTTTAAGTCATGTTGACTTTTCCAAATCTGAATTGACCAAACAGTCCACATCTTATTTTCTACCGAAAGATGGTACGCTTGAATATTGTTCGAGTTGATTTCAGTTTTCTTCTTCGATTGCAAACCCATGAATTTCCCATAGTTCCTGAAGATCGAAAAAGGATTTTAAAACAGCGAACCATACTTAACAGAGATCTGTTTTAGATCAAGAAAAAAAAGAAAAGCCAGTTTCAGAAAAACAAAAAGAAGAGAAAGTTTTATAGAAAGTTTAAAGAGATTTTGGCATAAAAAATAGATGGTATCCATAGGAAGGGTGAGGATGCTGGCTGACGAACCAGTGTGCCCCTTAAAATTGAAAGGGACAGGATTATGGTAAGAAAACTATAATCCCTTTCACAGAAAAGATGGGATTTATTCCCCAGACCTGATATTAGATGACAGTTTGATCAAAATAATTGACCTATGTACAGGTGTCTAAGCCATCTTTCGATTAAAAAGATAAGAACAGAAGACTAGGTGATTTTAATCATGACTCTCATAAAATATTTAAGGTCTCTCCTTTTAAAATCAAGTAAATGTTTTCAATCATGTGCAGTTAAGCTTTCAGATTTTCAAGATTATCGTATTAAGTATACGCATTGTTCAGATTTGACCAATTGTACAGATAAAGATATTGATATGTTTGCATTGCATGTAATTGTTATTCCAGATTCACTTGTTGAGCCTTAGGCTCACTAGTTTTGTAACGCCCCAAAATCCATAGGACCAAAATCTTAACCCTTTTATTTTCTAAGGGGTCATTTTGATGTTTCAAAAATTCAGATTTCAACTTAAGTTGATTTTATTCATTTCAAATTTGAGGCACGGAGCAGGAGGTTCGAGACAGATTTCGCTCCAAGCACAAACTCGAGCAGGTTTCGGATTTGTAAATAAAAATGTTAATGTATGAGCAATTTGGTTCTTTTAACATATTTTGGCAAATTTCCAAAATTTAAACAGTGGTAGTGAGCTTTTAACAAATCATTCAAAAAGGACAAATAGTTGGTAGGATATCTCATGCCTACTCAAGTGTTTCCAACTACTGCCAATTATGCTCCCTTATATGATTGTCTATGGGAAGTTGAGCTCATTTCATTTGCCAAGAAAATCTTTCATTCTCTCAAATTTTATCAAGGAGCTCGTCGTTGGTGCTTGAGGAGATCATCTGCAGGAACCAACTGTTCTTCGTGTTTCCAATTTAAGGCAAGGAAAAGCTGATTATTTGCTACACCATTAAAGCGTATATCGTTTTTCCTCAGTTCTGTGTTTGCTTGCCTGTTTATGTCCAAGATATAGCTATGTTTATGTTCATGCTTGGTTATGAGAAATTAAAGATCGGGTTCACAGATTTGTTTTCTGTTTTAAAACTCTCAAGCATGTTCTCACGCAGATATTGATGTTGTATTTAAAACATTGAGCAGTAAAGATTCTAGTTTATTTTACGATTATGAAGTTCTTCTCTCTGGTGAATGGCGGTGTCTGGACTTTACTCCAAGTAATCGGCGATGCTGGTTGAATCGGGATTTTTTTTTCTGGTTTGATAGGCGGAACACGTATCTTTGGATGTCGTTCGTCATGCTGCAGCACTAGTTCAATAGCCAAATCTATTTTTCTACGCTAGCGACATGATTCCACAGTCATATCTGAATTTTTCCAGGTCAAATCTGTTTCTCTATTAAACACTATTTCTACAGTCGTATCTATTTTTCTCGCTAGCGATACCAACCCTGAGGTCAAATCTGTTTCACGCTAGCACTAATATTCTGATAGCCAAATATGCTTCGATGCAAGCGACACCATAGTCAAGTCTGCTTCACGCTAACGATGTTGTTCCTTGATCACTTCTGTTTTAACATTAGCGAAACCACTCTTATAGTCAAATCTGATTCCATTACTAAGATCTGATTTGTACCAGAGTACTGTTTCTATTAGCCAAATCTGTTTTGACCCCTGTAATAAGTTCCCAGTAGTCAAATCTGTCGCTCAGTGAAGTTTTAAAGAGAAATGAGAATTTAAAGAAGGGAATCCCGATAAATATTGATCTGATTTCGATCAATGTTTGTTTAAAGGAAGAAATGTGTAGTTTTGAAGGATTTATGGCATAGATAACAGACGGTCAACATGCACTACTATTCTGATAGCCAAATATGCTTCGATGCAAGCGACACCATAGTCAAGTCTGCTTCACGCTAACGATGTTGTTCCTTGATCACTTCTGTTTTAACAATAGTGAAACCACTCTTATAGTCAAATCTGATTCCATTACTAAGATCTGATTTGTACCAGAGTACTGTTTCTATTAGCCAAATCTGTTTTGACCCCTGTACTAAGTTCCCAGTAGTCAAATCTGTCGCTCAGTGAAGTTTTAAAGAGAAATGTGATTTTAAAGAAGGGAATCCCGATAAATATTGATCTGATTTCGATCAATGTTTGTTTAAAGGAATAAATGTGTAGTTTTGAAGCATTTATGGCATAGATAACAGACGGTCAACACAGAAGGGGAGCAGCTGTCAAGAGTGTCAGTCGCCTCTTCATATTGGGCTTCATGCCATATAGAAATTGAATTCAGAAGTAGCTTGATCAAGCGCCTACGGAACTAAGGAGAGCTTCTAAGCCATAATTCAACAAAAAATATAGATGAGATATGGGTCTTTTTCCCAAATATGATTTTACGAATGAATTTTATGTTTAAATGTCTTCCTTTAAACCATGATATTTTATGATACGAATGTGTCTGCCTGCGCTAAGTGATTTTGTTACTCTCAGATTTTACTTGATGAGCCCCTAGGATCACTAGGTTTTATGGTGCAGGTGAGACAGATCTGGGCAGACGCGCGGCGGGAGCTGATCCAGCTGTGGTGTTGTGTTTATCGAAGACCGAAGTTTCCGTGTCCATAGTTACTAGTATTGTTGTTTTTTATCTTTTGTCAAATCTGTATTAAGATCCATTACAACAAAGAGAGTTCATATAGAATTCCAGCACTTTGAAATTTATATCAAATCGGTTATCCAGATCTGTTTCCGCTATTTATTAGTTGGCGCCAATTGTGTTTGTATTTCAAATTTTTTTATGTTGTAAGAAATACAGCTTATAATAATTATCATTCAGCCCTTTATTTACTTTTGTTATTTCCATTCAACTCAAATCTGTTGACCTCTAGGCTTGGGAGTCACAACTTGGTATCAGAGCATGGTCCTGAGATAAACACACGCACTTCCGGTTGGGAAAGATTTCGTCGACCGTTTCTCCAGAACCATGAGTTTTATTTTATGTTACAGAGTGTCAGGCCTCGTGCATGAAACAGAGTTAAACCACGGAAACACTAGCGGAAACAATAAAATAGTGGTTAAAATTTTGTCTTTTGGCCTGACAGAAAGATAACATAATTTAAAGTACTACAATATTCAAAATATCACGGTTAACAATCACTCAGTACAACAGGACAGCATGTATCAAAATACAAGAACACCTGATTACCACTGGATACAACAAAGCACATGGCATCCCCCGACTAACAATACTGATATATATATATATACTATACTAACTGGGACACTCTAACCACCTCATGGGGCACCACAAGCCGGGTCAACTCCACCGACCAGCTGAGTAACCATGGTAACCTGAACAAAAAACAGGCAAACAAAAAACCAAGCCCCAGAGGGACATGGGGTCAAACCCCAGTACGGAGAGCAACTGAAAAACAGCAGTTAAACAACAACAGATAATATGCAATGCTATGCATGAGATGAGGCTACAAGAGAAGCCAAGGAACCAAAAGATCTCAACAACTGCTCAACAAGCGAAACAGATCAACTGAACAATGGGGGCCAAGTTGTGTGAGTATATGGGAGCTACCCACTCGTCTCAGCACACGGTACCAGATGCAGAACATAGCTCAACCTACTGTTGCCCAACTCATGAGGTGTGGGAGCTACCCACTCCGCTCATAGTGGCTAACAGATCCCAGCAGGGAGATGAGGGTGACGGGAGTTACCCGCTCGGCCTCTAACAAACATCCTGGTACACACACAGATTAAGATACAAGGCACGGATAACAAGATCTGGATGCAACATGAATAATGCGTGTATGCGAAATGATAGCTTGCAGATAACAACACAACAGAAGCAAGCAGATAACGGAACAGAGGCATACACAGCAGCATACACAGTATCCATTCCCAATTCAACGCTGTAAAACAAGCTCACATCCGTACCTCAAGTCTTCTGAGCTATAATTACCACAAAGCAGTCCCGAGCAACACAGATCTCATGTCACGCCCCGAGATCGAGACTCTTGACATCGACGATATTAAACAATTATAAAATTGTAAAATATTAAGCCATCATAGCATAGCTCAAACCAGTCTATTAATAAGCGAAATATAATCGTTTCTACATCTGAAAATCGTAGTCTGAATAACGGAGTGCGGAAGCGAAAAATTAAATCAATTACATTAACAGAACTGAATCTTCACCAGCCCCAGAACTGCTCTTGTTCCTCTTCTTCAATTTGTTCTTCGTCCTTATCTGGGTGGAGAAGTAAAGGGTGAGTGTTTGGGGAAACACTCAGCAAGTGGGGGATACCATTCGAGCATAACAATTATACATATACATTTATAACAGATTTCAGAGCAGAGCAAAACAAGAGCATAACAATGCATAACAGAGCTTAACAGAACTTAACAGAAAGCAACGGCACTGATAATAACTTCGTGTCTATGGTTTACTGATCAGTCCCTAAGTTTTTTCTCCTCTAAGTGGTC